>JACKQL020000112.1:0-148074 GCA_018296165.2 Termitomyces sp. T153
GGTTCCGCTGACGACGGTGGCTCAGTACACTGGCGAGTCCTTACTAGGCGGACGCGATGTCCTGCGTTTATAACCAGGCGCCCGGGGTTGGAGCGGAGGTGGGGAAGGCTTGCGAGGGGCCCCTAGGGATAGCGGCCCGAGTAGGTCCGGAGTGATTCAGAGGGGTCTAAGACCGGAGGTACTGGTCGTTGACCCGGGGTGGGTGTCGGAGCTCGTTAGCGGACGCACGAGGGGATTGCGGGGTAGGCGGAGGCTTCTCGGCTGTCGGGGGGGGCGGGGTCGGTTGGATAGGGGGTTACCGGGGCTTGATGGGTTCCGGGGTGAGCGGGTAGTGAGGCCCGGGGTTGTCGTTAGGAATGTTCAGGTCGTGGCGCGTACGCGGAGTTCGTACTGATGTAGGGAGCAAGGGAACTTCAGGGGAACAAAGGAAATATGTACAGTCGAGACGAGACGGAGACGAGACGAGACTGAGAAAAGATAGATTCGAAACCTAGGAACAGAAATACAGACGAGACGAGAGACGAAACATAGGAAACCGGTAAAATGTAATATCAAGACTAGGGTCCGAGGAGTCATTCTATGACTTATATACCAACTACTGGGTGCCTCCAAGGGCGGCGGATGTGATGGCGGGGGTCGACGGGGCTGTGCTGAGTCGACGGGTGTCGGGTACAACCCAAGTTCGGGCCGCGGCGGTATTCTGATGGGATCAGTTGGGGGCGCGGCCGCTCCGGGGCGTCGTGGCACTCCGGGATGGGTCGGGTGAACTAGGGTAGGGGGTCGGGGACGTATGACGTGTCCAGGAACGGTGGGGGAGGGTTTCAAGGGGGTGTTGATGGCTACGGATAGGGAGTTGCCGTCGGGGTTTGCCGGAGAAGCGTCGGAGTTGCCCAGTGTGGGCGTCGAAAGTGTGGGCGGGGTTCCGGGGAGTTATCGGGAGGGGTTGGGGGCCGTGTCTAGGGATCTAGGGAGCGGGTCGTGACATCACCCCCCCTTCAGCGTCGAGACCCTCGAGACGCGGGGAGCGAGTCGGGCATCGGTAGGGCGTGGGAATCGAAGTTGATCAATATTGATCAAACTGCAGCGAGCGGCGGCGGCGTGGGGAAGGAAGTCGAGGTGCGGCCGCCGTTCGTCAGGGGCCCCTTCTTGATTCATTAAAAAGGGGTGGACGCACCCAGGAGCCCGCCAGCTTGTTGCGATGTCTTCTTCAGCTTATTCTCCCACAGCATCTAGGTCGCCGTCCCCACCTTCCCAGCCGTCGTCCTCCGAAGATTCAGAGGGTCGCCGAGATCGCCGTCGGGTCGAGGCGATGTACCGTAGTCGTGAGTGCGGCCCGTTCTATGTATCCCAGAACACTGATTGTCCCCTCGCAGAGTTGTCCGCGGCCGTGGCTGGTCCCTCAGGGCCACCGTCTGGTGCGGATGCGACGCAGCCCCCGGCGGGCGTGGTTACTTCTACGCGTTCCAAGCCTGGCATTCGCCCGGGGGTGGTTCGACTTGTTCCAGAGGGTTCGAGGGTGGTGCAGGCGGAGGTGACGCCGGAGCAGTTTGCCGAGGCGGTGGGTCGGGCGAGGGGTCCCCCCACCCTCGAGTGGTGTCAGTCGGCGGCCCCGGTGAGTGGCCACTTAGTTTCGTGTCTCCCGGACCAACATGCCCTTGCAGTGCGCGTCTTGTACCCGACGGGGGGAGCAGTGTGAGTTTGAGGAACCGGCATCGGGGGTGCGGCGGGACACGTCGGTGTGCCTCCCGTGCCGTTCGCGGCACGAGAAGTGTTCCGTCACCCTGAGTTGGCGGGCCGTTTGCGTCGCGGTGGAGCAAGGGTGGGATCAGGGTTGGGTCGCAGCACAGCTGGAGGAGGGACGGAAGGGCAGGGTGTCGGGGAGGGGCTCCGGGGCTGGGGAGGGGGAACGGGTTAGCGCGTCTGTCATGAAGGTGGGCCCTCCGCGGGGTGGGCGGAAGGAGGGGGCCCCTTCCAGGCAGGAGAAGGGGAAACGGAGGGCGTCCCCTTCACCCGAGGCGGGTCCCAGTAAGCGGGCGCGGGGCGAGCAGGTAATGGGGGGCCCCCCCGGTTCCGCGGTGTATTCCCCTACGTCCGGAGTCCCCGTTGAGCAGTCCGCGGACGGGTCGTGGTCGGTTGCGGAGGCCTATCTGCGGCGTCGGGTAGAGGGCTTGGAACGGTTGTTGGTCACACGCGAGGGGGAGATTCAGGGGGTACGGGAGGAGAGGGACGGGGCTCGACGGGAGTTAGACGGGGTTCGGAGGGAACGGGACCTGGCGCGGAAGGACAAGGACGTCGCCGTCGGGACTGCCACGGAGCGATTATCGCGTCTGCAGGAGTTGGAGGTGCGGACGGTGCATTTGCAGGCGCGGGCGGAAGCGGCGGAAGTGGCGGCGCAGCAGGCAGGGGGCCCAGGGGTGCGGGAGACTCGGCAGGATTCCGGCGCTGGGGAAGTCCGGGCGGCGGCGGAGAGGGCGCGACGGCGGGAGGAGTGGCTCGCCAACGAGGCGGCCTTGGGCCGGCGAGGAGTGCTTCGTGAGTGGTTGTCCCGCCTTCTTTTCCCTAGCGTTGACTCGGGTTCCACAGACTGGGCCCGGGAGCATCGCATCCTTCTCGACGGGGCGTCGGCAGCGCTGGGGTCCATCCACGATGGGTTGGCGAGGATGCCCGGGGACCTTCCGCCGGAGTTGGGCCAAGGGGTAACGCAGATGGGGCGTCTGTTGGCAGGGCATCGGCGGAGGGCGACGGCAGACCCTGGGGCGTGGTGGGAGATAGCGACGGACATGGGGGAACCGCTCCCCGGGCAACCCGAGGTTCTGGCGGCGGTAGTGGCACAGTTGGAGGTGGTCATGGTGGGAAGGGTAGCGGGGTTAGGGTCGGAGGAGGAGGGAGAGTGAGGGGAATTCGGACCCCGTCGCTGACTTGTTCCCTGCCCCTTTCTTGTTCAAGTATATACCTGTACATCGTTTGTGCCTATACAGTCTTTGGACCCTCTGCTGAGTGTGAGGAGTTTCAGATAGAGCGAGGAGAGGAGTAAGTGGAAACACGTAGGAGAGTATTGGTGGGAGTTGAATCCCTGGTGAACCCAGAGGCGGGGGTTACGCCCACTATTGCCATCTGTGTTGGGTCAGTCCCGGGGGTTCCGGGGCTTGGCGGGATTCCGTCGGTGGAAGTCCCGGATTTCGTCGGGGGCTCTGTCGAGGTTCCTTCGGGGCTCCCACGTATCGTCCTCAGGCCCGTAGCCCTTCCATCGGACCAAGTATTGGAGTCGGCCGCGAACTACCCGGGAGTCGAGGATCTCGTCGACCTCGTAGTGGTACTCGTCCTCGACTTCGACGGGGGGCGGTCGGCTGGGGCGTTGGCCGGGGAAGGGGTCCGGAGCGTGCCTTTCAAGGAGTCGAACGTGGAATACAGGGTGGAGACCCTTTAGACCCGGAGGCAGGTCGAGTTTGTAAGCGTGGGTGGAGACCTTCCGGAGGATCTTGAATGGACCGAGGCGTTTGTGGTCGAGTTTGATAGAGGGCCTCCGGGTCTTAAGATTTCGTCGGTCGAGCCAGACCAAGGTGCCGGGGGGCCAGTCGGGGGTCGGCTGGCGGCGGGCGTCGGCATGCTTGGAGTAGGCTTGGTTGGCGGTGTCGATCTCGTCCCGGAGGAATTGGTGGAGGGACCGGAGGTCCTCGGCGACTTCGTGGGCAACGTGGGAGGGGATGTCCTTGAGGGACAGTGTGAGTCGGGGATTGTAGCCCTTGTTGGCGTAAAAGGGGGAAACTCCGGTGGCGGAATGAGGCGTGTTGTTGTAGGTGAATTCGGCGAGGGGGAGCTCCGCGCGCCAGTCGTTCTGTAAATAGTTAACGTAGAGGCGAAGGTACTGTTCTAACGTCTGGTTTACGCGCTCGGTTTGCCCGTCGGTTTCCGGGTGATAGGCGGTAGAGAGGCTGGTCTTGATCTCGAGCGCCTTGCACAGCGATTTCCAGAAATGAGACACGAATAGGGGCCCACGGTCGGAGACGATGTCGTCGGGAAGCCCGTGTTTGGAGAATACGTGTTCTAAAAATAGTTTGGCGAAATCCGGGGCGGTGTCAGTGGTGTGGCAGGGAATAAAGAGGGCTTGCTTGGTAAGGCGGCAGACGATGACGAGGATTGCGTCGAAACCTTCGGAATCGGGGAGTTCGACGATATGATCCATCGATATCGAAGACCAGGGGCGGCGACCAACGGGGAGGGGTTTCAGTAGTCCGTGGGGGCAATGGCGGGGGACTTTGGCCCGTAGGCAGGGCTCGCAGGCCCTCACGTATCGCGTGACGTCCTTCTTCATTCCTGGCCAAAAATAAGTCCGGGAGATGAGTTGAAGGGTCTTACGAATTCCTGGGTGCCCCCGGAGCTTGTGATCGTGGTGCTGCCGGAGTATGTCGAGGCGAATGGACTTGTGGTCCGGGGCGTAGATTCGTCCACTTCGGAGCAGCAGGCGGTGGTCCGGGGATAGCGAAAAGGGGTTGTCTACGCTCGACTCGTCGGGGTTGTTGCGGGGATCGTGCTGGTTGAAGAAGGGGTCCGGGGGTGAATTCCTGATTTGCTGGAGGATTCCTTCTTCGTTTAAAATCAGCACGGCATGTAGATGTTCAGGTGGGATTACCACTCGATGGTTGAATGCATTTCGTTCGGTTTCGAACGATTTCTTCGGGTACACGTCGGGTCTTCGAGTGAGGGCGTCGGGCTTTGTGCCGAGTCGCCCGGGGCGGTAGTGAATGGTAAAATCGTACTCCGAAAGGGTTTCGGACCATCGAGCCTGGCGGCGGCTGAGCTGTTTCGTGGTCGTGAAATATTGCAGGTTGTTGTGGTCGGAGTAGACTTGGATGCGGTGCGGGGACCCCTCGAGGTAGGCCCGCCACTGACGGAAGGCTTCGACGATTGCGAGGAGTTCCTTGTCGTAAATGTCGTAGTTGAGTTCCGCGGGGATCATTGATCGGGTGTAGAATGCGACGGGGCGGAGGTCCTTGCCCTCCGAGTTCGACTGGGAGAGTATCCCGGCAATAGCGTAGTCGGAGGCGTCACATTCGAGCACGATCGGTAGGGAGGGGTCGAAATGGCGGAGGACCGGAGCGGAGGTGAAGGCCTTCTTCAGGAGGAGGAATACGCTCTGGCACTTGCTGTCCCAATCCCAAGGGGTGTCCTTCCTTGTGAGCCGGTTGAGGGGCTTGGTAATTCCGGAGTAGTTGTCGATGAAGCGGCGATAGAAGTTAGCAAACCCCAAGAATGACTGTACCTCCTTGACGTTCCGCGGGGAGGGCCAGTTGAGTATTGCGTCGACCTTGGCGGGATCCATGCGCACACCGTCGGGGGTGACGATGACCCCGAGATATTCGACTTCCGCTGTGTGGAATGAGCACTTTTCGGGTTTAGCATGAAGGTGATACTCTCGGAGCCGTTCCAGGACACGGCGGACGTGCTCCGAATGCTCCGCGGGCGAGTTCGAGTAGATCAGGATATCGTCCAAATACACGATGACAAAGACGTCGTTCATGTCGTGGAAGATGTCGTTCATGAAGTACTGGAAGGTGGCGGGGGAGTTAGTCATTCCGAAGGGCATTACAAGATACTCAAAGAGGCCGTAGCGGGTGCGAAAGGCGGTCTTCCATTCATGCCCCGGGGCGATCCGGACATTGTTGTAGCCGGAGCGAAGGTCGATTTTCGTGTAAATCTTGGCGCTGCGAAGGCGATCAACAAGGTCTCCGATTAAGGGGAGGGGGTACCGGTTCTTCTTGGTGACTTTGTTGAGTCCCCGATAATCCACACAGAGTCGGAGGGATCCGTCTTTTTTCTTGGCGAACAGGACCGGGGCGCCAGCCGCGGAGATCGAGGGACGTATGAAACCTTTGCCGAGCATGTCGTCGAGGTACTCCTTCAGGGCCCGGAGCTCGACTTCGGACATGTTGTAGATCTTGCCAAACGGGGGTGAGGTGCCTTCTTCGAGGTCGATCTGGTGGTCGTAGGAGCGGTGCGGAGGGAGTTCCTTGGCACTTCCTTCGGAGAACACGTCAGCGAATTCATGATACTCCGGGGGAACTACTTCGGATAGGATCTGTTCCTCCGTCTTCCTTTCTGGCGTGATAGTCCCTGCGCGGAGGTATTTCTCCGGTAGGGCCGGCGTGACTTGCAACTGGAAGGCGGGGGTGCCTTCCCGTAGGAGGCGCGCGAAGGGGACGGCGCCGATGATTTTAATGTCGAGGTTTCCGGAGTCGACGGGGTCGGGTCCTGTGGATGTAGCAGTCGGATCCGGGGTGGCGTCGGGGTCCAGGATAGGCTGGAAGCGGAGGTGGATGGCGGCTGCTAACCTTGCTTCGGGGCCGGGGAATTGCATGGTAAGGTTCTTCCAGTTGATGTCGGGGTTGACGTCTCGCAGCCACGGGAGTCCGAGCACGATCGGGGTCGACGGGGGTAGCTGGGTAACGAGGAGTCGGGCCTGGAACTGCAGGTCGTTGTCGAGGGTGAGGGTGTCGTCGTGGTACTGCGTGATTCTTGTCGTGGCGGGGCTCCCATCGAAGAGTTGGAGCTCGAGGGGTTTGTCGAGGTCGTTGCGTCGGAGGTCGAGTTGATTGCTGACGAAGACACCGGAGGCGCCGCTGTCTATGAGGGCGGGAAGCTCCTTGAGCGAGCCGCCAAGTCGGACATAGATGACGAATGATCGCGCAGATCTAGAGCGAAGTTGCGGCGGGGTCCGGGGTTGGTTGATCGTGGCCTCGGAGCTCTCGGAGGGGGGTGGGACATGGAAGGGTACCAGCCCAGAATCGGCGGGGTTGTCCCGGTCGAGGCGTAGGGTGAGACTGGGCCAATCGACGCGGGGGTTGGTGGAGCGGAGCCATGAGAACCCTAGGACGACGGGGGCGGAGGGGTGTAATTTTGTGACGAGTAGCCGGAGTTCTTGCCGTTGTCCGTCGGCGAAGGTCAGGGTCGTTTCTAGGCAATGAGTGATATCTCCCGCTGGGGTAGAGTCTCCGTCAAAGAGTTTGAGGGGGATCGGGGCGGGGAGACGGCGGAGGGGTTGTGGGGCAAGCGCTGCCAGGGATTCGTCAACAAAGTTATCGGTGGCACCGCTGTCGACTAGTGTGGGGACGGGCTTGTCGGTGAAAGGGAGAGTGGTGCGGAGGAGGAGGTTTGTGGAGGAGTGGGAGGGGAGGTGTGCTGGGGGGTTGTCCGGGGCGAGCATCGTTGCGCGGAGAAGTGTGGCTGGGGCGGAGAAGACGTCGGGATGTGGTCCGCGGTCTAGTGCGTCTTCCAGACCTAAACCGCCGACTCGTTTTCCGTGAACTGGTAGTTACAGTCTTCTCCGTCGATCGTCCACACGGCGCGTCCCATCACCTGTCGTTTAGGGCAATTGCGAATAAAATGTCCCTGCTCACCACATAGGATGCACGCGCCCTCCTTCCGTCGTTTCTCCTGCGTTTCTTCCGGCACGTCAATCCACTGACTGTCCTGGATCCTGTTTGCGCATAGGGCTTCCTGATCGTTGGCGGGGTCCAGGCTGTCGTCGCGGTCGTCGGGATTGGTATCCGGAGGTACTGGGGTGTCGTGGAGGTCGGCGGCGTTGAGCTGGGCGGGTGGTCGCTGTCCCGGGGGCCGATTTGTGTTGGGGACTCCTCGGCCCGGGGGGAAGCGGGGTGCGGGGTTAGCAGGGCTAGCGGGGATGGAGGGTCGGATGCCATTGGTTGCTCCGGTCTGCCAGTTGGTGTTACCGGAAGTATTCCACGAGGTCCGGGGCGCCGTGTTTTCGCTGCGATCTTCCCAATAACGTTGGTCGACCTGGGTAACGAGCGCCTTGTACCCGTCGTAGGTGGTTTGTTTGGGCGCGAGGCGAAGGACGTCCTTGATCCGTTGGGGCAGGGCACGACGGAGGGCGAACCGGAGGGCGTTGTAATTCCAGCTGGTCTCGTAGGCCTCTCGTTCGAACCGTACGATGAAGGTCGTGAAGCGTTCGTTGTCGCGCATTCGGAGGTTGAAGAGATTTTCCTCCGCCTCTGCTACGGTGTCAAAGACGCCAAACTTACTCGAGAACTCTTGAGTGAAAGCGAGCCAATGGGAGAGTACGGGATTGTTTGGGTCGAACCGGAGTAGCGCGGTGTAGTGGTCGAAAGCGATGCCCTGTAAGTATGATGCGGCGAAGGCTACTCGTGAGCTCTCAAGCTGAAAAGTGATGGGCTTAGCTTGAAACATAGTTAAGCATTGGGTCAGGAAGATTCGCCACTTCCGGGGGTCGCGGCCGGTGAAGGGTTCGGGCTTCTGGATGTCGAGCTTTCCTTCCCGGGCCAGTGCGTCGCGGGTGTCGTCCTGCGAATTTTGAGTTCGGGGTGGGGGTCCGGCGTTGTAGTAGTAGTAGTAGTTGTTTCCGTTTCCGCGCTGGGGGGGGAAGTTGTCCATCGCCGGGCCCCATCCTCCTGGGGGTCCGCCATTGGGTGGTCCCCCACCGGGGTTTTGACCTACACTACCCGGGGCGGGTCCTGGGGCCCATCGAGGGGGAGAGGGTCCTCCGGGATTCGGGGGTCCGAAATAGTTGATGTCGTTGGGGGGGTTAGGCATCGGGGTGGGCGGGGGACGAGAGGGGTTGGCGGACAGAGGGGGTCGGGGCGCCCCGGGGCCCAGGGGCTGTCGCGGGGGGACTGGGGCGTTGGGACGGGGCGGAGGGGCGTTGCTACGAGGGGCGCGGAGGTCGAAATGGGGGGGTCGGTCTCGTTGGGGCCCGTTGCGCGGGGGGTGTTCGTCGACGGGGTTGCCCGGCTCGTCGATATAGGAGAGGGTCCGGTTGTCGTCGTCGACGCGTAGGGACGGTCGTTGGGAGCGGATTTCGGGGATGGCGGGTTGATCCCAGGTTCGGAAGGCGCTGGGCACCGAGCTGGCCCGGGGCCGGGCGGAGAGGGCCAGGGTGTGGGCGGCGGGTTGGTCGAACAGCCCCCCCGCGGGGTTGAGATTCCTCAAGATGCTGGAGGCCGCGTTGAGTTCTTCCTGCTGGCGGGGAACGGAAGATGGGGCTTCGTTTCGTGTCCCGACGGGTTCCTCGCGTTGCACGTGGAAGGAGCGGGCGGGGTCCAGGGGATCTTCGAAGGGGCGGGGGTTCGGGCTAGTGTGGATTTCTTCGACCAAGGCGCGGAGCTCGTTCCGTAAGTTCTCGTCGAGGCCCAGGGTGCCTTGCGTATTCTCCGGGAGGTTCCCTTGCAGGTAGCGTTCGTGGAAGTCGAGGAGTCGGTCCGCCCAGACCTCCGGGGTTGCGGAGGTGTCGGGGTAGCCTAGGCTGGTAAGGAAGGTGCGGGTACGCCTTGCGAATTCCGCAGGGGACAGGCGAAGGAAGCGGAGAACTTCGTCGCGTTGCTGGGCGTAGGCTTCGATCCTCTGCTGCCTGGGGGAAGGAGGGGTTTGAACGGCGAATGGTGGGCGGGGTGGGGAATAGTTATCCGTAGCTTCCGGAGGGGCTGGGGCTGCAGCGGGGATTGGATACGCATAATAATGGGCGGGGGGAAGGTAGGCGGGGTTGGGGGGTGCTGCGGAGTATCCTCCGGGGTTGATACGGGGGTTGTTGCCATCGGCGTGGAATGCGGGAGGGCGGCGCCAGCCCGGGGGTATTCCCTGGCTGATGGAGGGGGTGTAGAACACCTGGTTGGGGTCAGGGGTCCAGTGACGGGGCACGTATTGGTCCGTGAAGGGGCCCGGGTAGAATGGGGCGTAGGAATTTTCCAATATGGGCCGGCCGTAGGCGTCGGTTGGGTAACCGACTGGGTTGTACGCGGGGTTGAACGCAGACATCGAGAACGGGGTAAGGGGGAGTCTTGATATTATGTCAGGTTCCGCTGACGACGGTGGCTCAGTACACTGGCGAGTCCTTACTAGGCGGACGCGATGTCCTGCGTTTATAACCAGGCGCCCGGGGTTGGAGCGGAGGTGGGGAAGGCTTGCGAGGGGCCCCTAGGGATAGCGGCCCGAGTAGGTCCGGAGTGATTCAGAGGGGTCTAAGACCGGAGGTACTGGTCGTTGACCCGGGGTGGGTGTCGGAGCTCGTTAGCAGACGCACGAGGGGATTGCGGGGTAGGTGGAGGCTTCTCGGCTGTCGGGGGGGCGGGGTCGGTTGGATAGGGGGTTACCGGGGCTTGATGGGTTCCGGGGTGAGCGGGTAGTGAGGCCCGGGGTTGTCGTTAGGAATGTTCAGGTCGTGGCGCGTGCGCGGAGTTCGTACTGATGTAGGGAGCAAGGGAACTTCAGGGGAACAAAGGAAATATGTACAGTCGAGACGAGACGGAGACAAGACGAGACTGAGAAAAGATAGATTCGAAACCTAGGAACAGAAATACAAACGAGACGAGAGACGAAACATAGGAAACCGGTAAAATGTAATATCAAGACTAGGGTCCGAGGAGTCATTCTATGACTTATATACCAACTACTGGGTGCCTCCAAGGGCGGCGGATGTGATGGCGGGGGTCGACGGGGCTGTGCTGAGTCGACGGGTGTTGGGTACAACCCAAGTTCGGGCCGCGGCGGTATTCTGATGGGATCAGTCGGGGGCGCGGCCGTTCCGGGGCGTCGTGGCACTCCGGGATGGGTCGGGTGAACTAGGGTAGGGGGTCGGGGACGTATGACGTGTCCAGGAACGGTGGGGGAAGGTTTCAAGGGGGTGTTGATGGCTACGGATAGGGAGTTGCCGTCGGGGTTTGCCGGAGAAGCGTCGGAGTTGCCCAGTGTGGGCGTCGAAAGTGTGGGCGGGGTTCCGGGGAGTTATCGGGAGGGGTTGGGGGCCGTGTCTAGGGATCTAGGGAGCGGGTCGTGACACTCATGTTGTTACATTTTTCTTTTTATCTGTTTTTCTTTGTCCTATCACTAAACAGCCATATCTTTGTTACTCTCCTACTGCTTACATTACACATACAGTAGCTAGCCCTGGACTTGTTACTGCATCAGAAAAATCTAAAAGTGGCTGCTTTGGTGGCTGATACATGCTAATCTTATCTCTCCATCTCAATGAGAAATCCCCATTTCATGCATTGAGCTGCAGAGGCAAGTGGTTATTGTTGTACCAATGGTTGTTTTTGGGATTGTAGTCACAGGTTCAATTCTCCCAATTGGCAAAATATTTGGGCGAAAATTGCTAGGCATGTGATACTTGTCATTAAAAGCTGCGATTATATCAAGCCTGCCTTGTAGTTACAAGGTTCTAATATATGATATTGACTGTACCGCCTGACGGAAAAAGATGAAGAAAATTTATTTAGACTCAGTTTTCGTGGCGAGGTGTGTCCTAACCCCGGTAGCTATAACTCTGATTTACCATATGTCCACAAGGTCATGGAAGAGGCTGTAGAGCGACAGAGCGATGCAGAGAGGTACGTGGACCGCCACCCGATGGCAGCAGCTGGAAAAGTGAGGATGCTTTGCCCGATTTTCTTCTTTTCCTGTGCCGATCTGGAAACCACGGGAAGCTGTTTCGAGTTGCATATTAGAGCCTAGGATTTAGTTGTTAAGAAGTCAACATATTGGTCCAAAATGGGGAAATATGTATAAAATTAGATGTTGTCCTTCATCTGGACTTTAGGCTGGACCTCCCTCCGACTACTCGTGTTGCAAGACTGCTGCTTTTGACCCATTTCCTGCGTGTTTTGATTCACTGTAGGTACATCATATTCTTCTATATGATAAGTTCAGACCACGATACCAACGTCAGGACTCCGAACAATGCGTATCTGTACCCTTATCTTGGGCACTGCTATTGTGTTTCTTTCGGCCAGCACGAATGGATAGTTTTTCGAATTGGGTCCGCAGAGAAAGGTCTCTTAGGAAACTTTGACCGTGTTGAAAATAATCCGGTTACGCACCGGATGGCAAGTTCAAGCCGTCGATCGAGACACAGTCAGCATGAAGATGTTTTGACTTCATACACTTTTTTCTCACTCTAGCCATTTGCAGAGGATTCTCAACTTTCAATGATGTTGGCACAGCCTTACAAACAGCTTCAGAATACGAAGAAAATAAAGACCGAATCAGGGATACATGGATGGGTTTCGCTAACGCATCATGCCAGCACGGACACCGATCATATTGCCCGCCTGCATGGCTCCACTTCCAGATAATGACCGACCAGGTCATGTAACCATTCAGCTGAAGAAAGAGCTGTCCAAGGAGAGTTCGTTCGACGGCTTTTGAATGACTTGAGTTGACAAGAGGACCTTGTTCCCTCGATGAATTGCACGGCGAGGGATATGTATCGGAGGATTTCGATCAGGCATGGTACACAGGTCAGGTCGCAGGTCTATGGTTGTGGGACATGGTCGGCTCTGGCAGCCAAACGGCCTACAACCCAGTCCAATGCCAATAGCGTTAATAAGGGCAAAAAGGGCAAGGGAAAATTAAGCAATCATCAGACGCGGGGAGTAAAAGCAAAATTCAGGAGAGTGGTAGCCATACATCGAAGCGTTCCCTACAGAGTGGTCGGGAGGTTATGTTGACATTGATCGCAGTGCGAAGGCCGAAGAGGTCAGAGATGGTGGAAGAACTCGTTCTCCCCACTTCCTAAACTTAGATTTCACCAGATTTACATGTAACAACTTGTGTAGTATGAGTTACATCATGATGGATCGTTTTCAGCAGGATTATTGTACAACACGAGACTTTAGCAAAACTTCATCACTAGCTATGTCACCCTACGGGTTGATTTGTACTTCATGGCAGGTCAGATAATTGATAAATTGATAGTTCATCTACTTCCACCTCAGCCTTGGGCAGGAGGAGACAGAGTCACACTATCCCTCCGATTTGATCCGCTTGAACTTCATTCTCCCTATGTCAAACAAAGTAAGAGATTGTGACTGACATCATAACATACTTCACAACTCACCAACTTCTTTTGCATTACTGCCATTATCTCCCTCACGCTTCAAATGTCCTCCTTGCCCACGACTTGACAGCCGGGGATCGCGTACAACAGGCGGCGGAGGTATCACAGGATCTTCTCGAGGTTCAAATTTCACATGTACAGAGTGCGGGACCTGCGTCGTCTGCCGATCCCTAACAAGTCTCGGATCGCGTACCTGTACAGTGGCAGCAGGTACAGGCAATTGGACACGCGTACAAGTGCTATCTTCCACCCCCCCTTTCTTCTGGATTCGGCTCTCTATCAATCTTGGATCTTGCGTTCGAGGCAGAGAAGGGATGCGATAGTCATCTTGCGGTTCAGGTTTGATTCTTTTTCCTGTTGCAGATCTCATGTCTCCTCCGTCGGATGCAAAAGTCATTGAATTGTCCCAATCTCGCCTCGGGTCTCTGGTTCTTTCTAGGGGAAATGACTCATCTCGGGGTTCAGATTCGATACGTATCTGTGCGCCATCTGAATGATCAGTTTCTTCAATATCAGTTGCTAGCGTGGTAGAGCGTTCCCTGTTAGAAGGAATTCGAATGCCTAACAAATCCATGATCAGTCAATGTTCATGGATCTGGTTCTAGAGTCTGACAGGTCGTTTCATCTGTCTCAATCTTCATGGGAACAGGACTTATGGTGGCGCGGGACGAATTGAATAATTCTGCTGGAAGATCCGCAAATGCAGCTAAAAGTTCTTCCGAAGGGCGATACTCGACATCTACTCGTGGACTTGTAGTCAGTCTCGAAAAATGATGTTAGAAGAGATCTCACTGTGTGAATCCAGAGGCTCGTCCTTAATGGAAACCGATTGGCGAGGTGCGTGTTTCATTAATTTCTCCTTGACTGGTATAGAAGAAAGGAAATCATCAACTACATTGGTTGTTGAAGAATTAAACATTTCTGCTCGAAGATCTGCAAATGCAGCTAAAAGCTCCTTGGAGGGGCGATGAGTGCCGTCTACTCGTAGGCTTATGTGAACTCGTGAAACAGTCGTTAGAAGAGATCTTACCATCTGGGTCAACTGACTGGCGAAGTACATGGTCTATTGATTCCTCTTTCTTAACCGGTATAGAGGTCGGGAAATCGTCAATTACATCAGCTAAAGATTTCTTCGATAAATCATTCTTGTCCAGGTGAATTTATCGAGGTACGTACATGGACCAGAACCATCCCTGTACGTCAAGGGGGAGATCACACGGCTTATTGGTTCCTCCTTGACGAAACCATCGACTGCATTAGCAACATCATCAGATCCAGGTGCAGCTGAAACTGTGCAACTCAAACGTGAATATGAATTTTCCAGGTCCCGAGATACAGTTCTCAGGAGACGTGTGACATCAGCATCTGAATCATAGATTATCAATATCTTGAAACACATAAAAGATACTTTAGTACCCTCTTCGTAGGGATCCCTTTTCTTCACTACTGGCTTCGCTTCTTCATCTTCACGTAGTAATGAATGTGTCCGTGCACGACTTCGCATGGCAATTGCATCATTGGGGATCTGAGGAAAACTTGTTGATCACGCCGAAAGCGTATTAGAAAAAAGAAAATACCTCCTGTAAGAGAAAAGAAATGTCAATATACGGATCTGCTCAAAGTACTGCTCTAAACATACAGGATGGTCCGAAACAAAGATTTTAAGAGAAGGGACCATGACACGAGGGCGTTTGACATAATTAATGTGAATCGGAGGAAGCGGAGCAGGTGTTGGGATAGGATAATTAGCTTTAAAGGGGAATATGCTGATATCGTAGCTTGAGGGATACCTGGCGGTCCAACCTAACCCATTTCATGATCAAGTACAACTGGGAACGTGACAGTTGAATCAACTCACTTCGCCGTGTAGGGTCATTCTGCATTTCGTAATCATACTCGTAAATGTATGATACGGCTTCAGTAGCTTCGTAAGGTGGTTTCAAAAAACTTTGGTGGGCATGTACCCCGATGTACGGCTGTATGTTAACTGACTCCGAAAGTTCGACAATGATGTTGTTATGCTGTTAATGAGACTTAACTCGAGTCAAATGACATCGCAAACTACAACGATAAACTGACTGTTCCTTGAGTATAAACGGTCCTGACTGTCTCGCCGGGATGGTCATCTTTGAGCATGAACTCAAACCATGCAGCGACATTATCAATAAATGCAGGGTGCCCCGCTTGTCCAGCAGGCCACGGGTCTATGACAACAAGAAATTTTGCGTCGGGGGCCTATACACAGCGAGTTGCATTTAACCATATCGTGACAGAGTCATCCATCCAAGTTGACTTGCCTTATATTTCTTCAACTTCTTGCTTTTCCCCATTGAAAATCCTCAATGCAACCTCAATGTTCAACGTTCAGTCCTCAACTTCCTCGTAGGAAACGAGGCTTCGTTGCTGAAGGAACCAACAAGACATCGAAGTCAAATTCAGCATACTTAAGGTCCATGACAATCTATTTGATTGTATTTGCCATGGGCCCTCATGTGGTCACTTGACCCCAACCTCTGCGGTTGGTTTCTCCTGACAGATGTCCCGAAGGTGTCCACCAAAGGAGTAACTAATATGCCAAGTTGAAGATCGTTTGGAATCTGGATGCTTCTTGTGAGATCCTCTCCCATTGTCCCATCTCTTAGTCAACATTAGTGACATCTTCGGTTATCACCGTACTGGTTACTGGTTTACTTACTTCCAGGTTATTCTTCGAGTCTGTCCTTCCCAGTCAGAACTAGCTACGGGTTCTGCATCTGTCTTTCTATTCTTGGACAGAGAATATTGTCATTATGTCCTACATCCTCACAGTGTGACTTGTTGAACGCCATATACTCTAGCATCTTTTCTAGAGTCTATGAAAACAGGACATCTGACGGAAAACTCAGTGTCATATGTTTTCCACGCGCGACAAGGCCGAAAATAACGTACGTTACGACCGTGATCCATGAAAAGCGGTGTGTGTGCCTACATCAATGATCCGTATCATCTGATACATAAAACTTTGGCTGTGAAAATCAACAATTGGGAAATAGTAGATGTAGGCTATTTAAATCAACGCTCAATTACATTCTTCCTGATCAAACACTCACAGCAACCATTCCCAATAGCAGCCTGAAGTCTCATCTCAAAATTACAGCCCTAACGTCCTTACCGTTCAGATAATATATGTCGCAACAAGTTCCACCATTCTACCAGGGACGGCCGATGACCGTTCCCTCTGTGGAGACAAGCTCAAGTAATCTTGCTCCTTACAACGAATGGTTACAAGTCTGTCAGAGACAAGATGAATTCCCGTTTTTCATGCCCGCAAAGACCCAAGCTCATTGGGGAACCAGACCGGCCGGTGAGATTTCGAAAGTTACAGCTGTTGTACGCAAACTGCATTTTGATTTTTTTGACATTTGTTTCAGTCAGTGAGCCAAGAACACAGACATATGCAGCTGACGCACTACCAAACCTTGGTCCACCAAAAGAATTTGGTACAGCAGAGCAAGAATCTTATAGAAATGCTAGCAAATGGAACTTGATTGACCTGTCACGGACAGCGGTCTCATCAGTCAATGTGGATCAGGGACTCCAGCATGTGTCATCTCGAGATGTATCGTATGTACTTGATCCAAATAACCCCCGTTGTTCATGGGTCATCTGCAAACCTGACTCTATTCGGTAGTCTACTTCGCCGAGCTCTGTCCGACATGGGTCCGCGACGACGTTTCCTCCCATATACTGTGCCAATGAGAAAGAGACACCAGGGCTCTTCAAGAGTTGAGTCCGGGCAGCAAAATTACACCCAAATCCAATCCCCTGATGATTTGTTCGTCCTCACGTAACTGCTCGCCTAGAATCCCTTCTCATTCAAGATCTTTAAAAGGCATAGTCATGCCTTTAGATGTAAAGGTGAACGTGCTGTCTTGCAGAGCCAAAAGTCGACCTCCGGACAATCTGTTCATATGCATCAGAAGGCTAATGGGCACAACATCGTGATAAACAAACTCCAGGACAAGTTGCGAAACCAGGGATTTTCCTGCAACAGTATTGAAGGCTAACTCACCATTGCAGTCTCCCAGATCCCACTGCCCTCCAGTCATATTCGTACTTTCCGTCAAGTTGTTGCTTTCACTTGCTAACAAAGAATCTGCCGCTAATGTAACGACAGGTTTGACTGACGCGGGGAATTCTGTTGTTTATCCAAGCTCAGTAAGTTGTATGGACAATAGTTATTTTTTCTCCAGCGTGACTTACCCGGTTAGCCGCCCTGTCCGAAACCAAGTAAATCCGCACATATGCAGGAACCTGTACCACTGCCGGATACAATTGCGGACATAGCTGAGAGTGTGATAACAAAGCTCTGTGTTGTATTCAACAAGGTCGAGCATTACAGGCGCCTCCTTTCTTGCGGTACTTCCGATGCTCAAAAACTCCTCGATGCTTTCCAAATGGTAAATGCTATCTATTACGCATCGACAAATCATCTCATACACTGGCTTAATTTGGTGTTGTTCTGAAGCTTCTGGATACCAAATGGTTTCATAACCGTACACAACTCATCGCCGCTATGCGAAGGCTTTCAGAACAAGAAAAACTATATCCAACCTGTTTCTCTCTCAGCGGTCCCTCGCCGTCTCTTGAAGACGGACCAGTTGCTTCGGGTAGCTTTGCTGATATCTACAAGATCAGATTTCAAGGCGAACAAACTTGCTACAAAGTAATCAGGGTCTATCAAAAGTCTCAAGTTGAACATTTGGCTAAGGTACAACTTTACGTGGTTTGAAAGGGTTGAGCTGATGTATACTTGAAGGTGTACGCAAGAGAGGCAATTCTTTGGGGTCAACTATCACACCCGAATATTCTCCCGTTCTATGGGCTCCTGCGATTTGGACCTCGAATAGCCTTTGTTTCACGCTGGGCTACGAATGGGAACCTTGAAGAATACTTGGCTCATAATCCGGACGTGAATCGGATATTACTGGTGTGTCCGAGTCCTGGTAATTTCCTTAGCGCAAGTACTTGATTCTTCAATTGTTCAGTGCTTGGACACAGCTGCTGGAGTGGAATATCTACACAACAATGACATTGTTCATGGGGACTTGAAAGGAGTAAGTTTTTATGTATTTATCTCAAGATCTGCTCGAGATTCTGATTTTTTTTTCTCTTCTCAAGCTCAATGTTCTTATTGACGGCTCGGGTAGAGCGTGTCTAGGTGACTTCGGAGTATCAAGCGTGAGCGATCCACAAATCCTCAAGTGGGCCTCACAGTCGACGATGGCATCTAAAGGGGGTACTATACGATGGCAGGCCCCTGAATTGTTAGGCCCTGAAGACCCCTTAAAGAAAGTTCACAACAGCAAAGCTAGTGATGTATTCGCCTGGGCAAACGTGTGCTACGAGGTGATGCTCCAACCACCACGGATAGCCTTGTAATCTAATCATCTACCTCTAGATCTTTACCGGACGTCTTCCTTTCTACGATATATCAAACCAGGCAACTATTATGCTAAGTATCATGCAAGGTCAAACCCCATCTCGACCACGAGATGATGACGCTGCTTGGCTCAAGCATGGATTGAATGAACATCTTTGGAGCCTTTTGGAAGATTGTTGGCTTTTTCAATCGCCACAGCGTCCAGACATGACAGATGTGATCTCCAGACTCAACATACAAAGTCCGATTGACTCTCGTCCTGGGGTGGAGTGGGTAGAAAACGCTGCAGTGCGTTTTCGGAACGCCAACTCTGCTCGAGGTAATTATTTGTTGGAGAGCTCAGGGCCATTTTGGGAAGACTTGGGATCGCTCGTTTCCCGTATTGTGCCAGAGATTGGCGAAATGACTATTAATACCCATTAACCTAATTCTCGTAGTATTGCTGATGTACATAATTGATATGTAGAAAGATATCATGGACGAAGGAGATCGTAATCTTGTTAAATAAGTGAATCGCTCTGGGATCTGATCGTAACATAGAATGTTTGATTCTGATCAACCTTGAGGCTGGTGGCCATTCAGTCTCATCATAACCTTTGCCTTCGTATCGTTTTCCAGAATCGCAGAATCCTGGGCCCACGGCAGCGTTCATTGGCAGAGCATCAAGACTGTGCGTAATCTTGTATACATAGATTCTCGAAACTTCGGATATTTGAATTTTGTCTATTTCATCAGCACTTTACCGACATCTTGCCAATGTTGAAATATATACTTCCCCATGTCTCATTCGTTCTGGGATAGACATACAGAAAGTCTTGAAGGCACTCTCCGTCATCATTGCCCAGAGAATCGTTCAATATTTTTACGATGCAACTGGGGTGAATGTCAACGACGAGAGCGTCCCCGAGGACGAAATGACAGATTTTTATGATCTCCTTCGTAACCCGAGCATACATTTGAAAATAGATTACAAGAGGTCACGGATTACAGATCTTGGAGGAAAAGGTCTCAAAAAATTGACAACATATCAGGGTATAACGAGGATAAACGAAGAGGGATTATTCACAATCGCTCGGACCGGTCATAAATGGGGTGGCATGCGTTTAGCTCCATCTTCGAAGTTATTCTGACCATGCTCTCTTAAATGATGGAGGATCCGATAAAGGACCACAAGTTATTACGAGGCTCTGCGCCTCGAGGACGCAGCTGGAAGGAGGAAGACGTATGACTTGACTTTCGCTTCTTTCTTTTCTTCATCTATCATCCAGTCGCGGAAACCTATTCCAGGTGGCATAGGCGAGCCAAGATTCCATCATTCTATCTTCAAGCATGATAAGATATGATCCAAAAGCGACGAACGATGGTATACGATAAATACTTCCAAGATTGTTGATCCTCTAGAAAATAGCACGCACGAGACCACCACCGATCGCCGCACCTATGTCCAAGTTCAATGCAATCAACATCCGACTCTCAACGAACAAGTAGAAAAAAAAGGAAGGAAGACGCACCAGCACCGAATCCTACACCTCCGGCAGCACTATGTGCCATCGTATCTCCATACTTGCCAAACTTGCTCTTCTTCTCTTCCTTCCCATTCTGCTCCTGTAACCCAACTGAATTAACACCCTGCCCCGGAGGCGGAGGTACATCTCGTCCATGATATGCGGCGCCAAAGGATCTATAGGGAGTCTTGCTTCCACTTGTCGTGCTATTCGTTACGAAGGGTGCTTTAGATATGGAAGGAGTGGGAGAGGGAGAAAGCTTTTCAACGTAAGAAGAGGGGAAGAGACCTGAACGCCCATTGACGGTGCCTGTCCACCAATCTGCGTTGTTCTCTTCAGTGATAGTGATTATATCTCCTGCAGCAAATGAGAGATCATCTCCCTAGATATCAATATCCATATAACTCAGTTAGCACTCCGAAACTACACGGATACAGACCTCGTTATTCTCATTATATGGCCATAGTGCCCTCACCTGTACTGGGGGCGTTCGCTGCGGGAGTGTAGGTGCACGTGGAGGGAGCGTACGAGCGAAAGGGGCGTTTACACTGGCACTAGGAGAGGGCGAAGGGAGCTTGGCAATGAACGCATTAGCGTCTGCAGATGAAAGTTGGTGCTGTTCGACAAGGAAGTCGACGTTGGATTTGATCTGTGATACAATATGTGCGAGGAAAACTGATTCTGCGTTCGACATCGTGGGTAAACGAGTATAGGTTTTGCTGTCCTTCAAGAAGTTATTTAAATACGGCCTTTACTTACCCGTGGGTACGGTGGCTGTGTTGAGATCTGATCGCGATTGAGTGCGACTCTAAAATTGAGGTTAGAGCGCACACAGCAATTGAAGACCAAAATCCACCCACGTTTTGGATTCAACTGTGAACCTTCTTAGTCCTACCCCTGGAAACAGTTGACAATGAAATGTAAGTTTTTGCTTCTTCTAGGCTACTCTTTCTCCTACACTAGCCATCCATTCCGAGTTTAGCAGGTCATACCATTCGGTTTCGCCATCATTCCCGGTGGCCAAGGAGGACCGGTCCGCCGTGTTCATATGCATCAACTTCGTCACTGGCATGACAGTTGTTGACCCCGCTGATACATCATCATCAGTCCGGCTCCCATCTTTTGGCCCGAGAATATACAAGAAATCGAGCATTCTGTCGTGTTTGGGTAACACCAGCCTTTCAGTAACCTATGTGGCCGTGGACCTGAGTACAGGGTGACCTTACTACAAAGTAGGTCACTCACTTTCAAAAACATTCAGATCACCTTCCCACCCTGTTCCCTCGAGCTCCATTGACTGCGATCTTGAATAACCATGACAAAGGTACAGCCAAACACCGCATACATGCGTCCAGCCATGGACTTTGGGAAAACTGATTGATTCCAATCCGTCCTCGTGGTGTTGATGCCCTTGTTGCGCAAAGCTCAAGCCAACTCGATTTATTTAATTGGTAACATACCCTTTTCTGATCTTTGAGTCATATGACGCGGCAGATCATGTAAGTTCTAGTAGACGACGGCAGATCTTTGGACAACGCCTAATCTTATTTTGTACAATCCGAAAATGCATGGCGGCCTGTTCCCGCTCTAAGATCAACCGGTCTCAGGGTCGAGCCTCGAGCCTCGAAATAAAACGCAATCAAGAGGCTCGGAATTTCAGTGATCCTTCATCAATGCCCAAATTACTATCATTCCCGTCGAAGAATGGTCGTCGTCATATGCTGAGCGGGTCGGGGTATCCACTCGCGCTCTATTCAGTACGACGGTTGCATGATTCAGACATACATTAAATATCTTGAATGAGGGTAAATTCGATTTTGCACATGTAAAAGCAGACTTGTTTTACAGATAACGCTTCGCACTTGCACCATGAGAACAGTCTTCGTGTTCTTGCTTGAGATCTCAGGAGCTATTTCGGAAAAAATTCAAAATAGGAACGTGGCTACCTGCCCGTCAAGTCGGGTCCTCTTAAATTATACTTCCGCCTTTGACAACGCTCCGGCTCATGTTATCTAGAATTTTCGAACCGACTCCGACCTTATCCTCGTCATATTGTTTGATTTTGTCGAACTGGTTTCTGAGATTTCTAGATATCAGAATGTGGCTGCCTTCGAGTAGCTGCACCAGATCGTCCTTTCAGTCTATTCTGCGAATTTCAATGCTAAATGGACAAGGCATGTCAAGCTTGATGCGGAGTATCAAATAACGTTATACTACCGGGTTTTTCGCTCCGTGTCGATTGGTAAGTTAGTATCGATTGGTAAGTTAGTGTTTCAAGAAACCCATAAATTGGAACAGTTAGTCCCAAGAATTTCTCATTCTCCATCCAAATCATCATGTTGCCCGGTGAACGTGGACTACTTCAAGATACCGGGTCTGTGATCCTGCAGGACTTCTCCTTGCTCACGTTCAATATTCTTCTGCAGGGTATGTGCACAATTCCGAGTCCCTCCTGTGTCTGAGTCATCTATGGAGATCATGTCATAACTGATTATAAGCATAGGCTTTCTCGGCCCCCTTTCTTTTATCTCAATCCGTGAACTCGTAAGGTCATTTGCACGAATTGACGTTCAACAGAATAGATTTCATACACGAATTTAGACGTCGTCCAGGATTCGTCCTTACGTGGATTACTTCAGGCATCATCGTTGCCGGATTTGTCTCATCCACATTGACGATTGCTGTTCAATGGGACATGTGCTCGATACTGATACGTTCACAGTTGGGCCTCATCGAAGATACACCCCGGTTCATGGAAGATCGGCAAAAGATCACAAACGGTAAACTTCTGAAGTGGGATACCGCAATCTTGTGGCTACAGCTCATACCTGTACGTGATATTTGCTCTCCGTGCTTTAAATGAATGTCAACATGATTGTCGACAGCCACTAGTCAATGATGCGCTCATTGTATGGCGAGGATACATCATTTCCATGAGAGGGGGCCATTGGGCATTCTACTCATCACTTTTGTTGTGGATTGCAACTTTCGGTATCTCCTATCACTTGCTCCTCGGATTACACAGTATTGCTTGACTTATATTCCTAGCAAGCACTATCACCCTCCTGGGCGAAATGTCTGCTGCCAAAACAATAAATTCTCATGCTGAGTTGTTGAATGATCTCTTCATCTCTGTCTCTGTGCTTTCGATTGCTACCAATCTACTCGCAACTATGTCAATTGCATATATGCTTTGGTGAACATTGAAAAGCCTGCTTCGTTGCAAGTAAGGAGCATAACTAACGATTGATCCATTTGCACTAGGTCTCACCAAAAGTTTCTTCGCCAAAGCCGAGTCAGTCACAAAATGCTGTTCAGATGGACAAGAGTTTCCTGGATATTGTTTCTGCTTTTTGACTCCGGATTGATATATTGTATCTTCCAGGTAGGTGTTACAGTTTCACAGAGTCCAATCTGAAATGGTCTCAATATATCCCTCCACTACAGCTTGTAACACTCATATTAAACTTTCCATTGGGCCTTGGCTCCAGCAGAGATGTCGCTGCTAGAGCATCGGGAACATTTGCAATTATATTTACAATAATTCCAGTAAGTTCTAGTTTCATGCTCCTTCAGAGTTGACATGAATGGTCAGGCAATGTATCCTGCTATGGTTACATTTGTCATCCATGGTCCCATTGGTCTAGGTCGTATCCATAATGAATCTCTGATCCCGAGCTTGTCAAAATCAGGACCTATGGACTAGGAAAGAAAAAGATTGTAGACTCTGGGGTACATCATCATTACTCCACACTATAGAGCCCTTATAGGCAAAGTGATTACTTTAATGCAGTGTTTACATACAAGATGCGGTATATAGATCATCCAAGGGCGATAGAATTTGGACCTGCGCCACCACATGACGTCAGTACAACACTCAAGAATCCTGTTTTCAAACAAGTCCAGAAAACTTGAGTTCTAGGGTGTGTCTATTTTCTGGAAATTGTCAATAGATGATCTTGGACTCAAGTTGGTAATGATTCATCTTCTTGGTCTGCAATCACCTCTGTTCACTCTCAAAACTTCTTACTCTCGATCGGGTTATCCATAATTTTAGCCATATTTCTTTTGACCTCGCCACCTCGAAGATACCAAACGCGAACTCACCCGATCTCAAGAAGGCAAAGTACGATGTTCCCATTTCCTAGTCTGAAAATGTGATGATATCTTTGTTCTAGCTCAAGGCAATCTCGGGACAGTTTTGAATCAAATTTGCAGTGGATTTGGATATATAGATAAAATATCTACAAAGCAAGATTATAATTTACCACTATCAGGTCCTTATAGACCACTCAATCATACCTATAACTGACCCGTCATAGCTCGTCATAGCTAGGAAGCAATCATGGGTACAATACCAATCATTCTCCACTGATGCTTGGTACCACACGGGAGAGCAATGATTCCATCTCTTCCCAAAACGGCTGTAAATCTTTGGCCAACGCCTCATCCTGCGCAATTCGAAACCGCATGGCTGCCTTTTCCCATTCTCCCGGTGAACGAAGATCAACCGGCTTTTCTGCAGAAAGCCTGAAAATCACCGTAGCGATATCAGGACGCCTCTCGGGCTCGAAATTCCAGCAATCTCTCATCAACTGCCAAATTCTGTTGTTCAGTCCGTGCTTTGTCCAAGCAGGGTCGCCGTCCGGCGGGCAGCTTGGTATATCCCCACGTGCTGTATTCAAGACAACAGTTGCATGGTTTGTAGCTTCATGGAAAGGAAGACATCCAGTGAATATCTTGTATAGGGTGTAAAGTCAATGTCAGCCGTTTAAAACAGAAGTAGTCAAGTGTTCGTACCTCATAACAGACGCTTGCCCAGGCAAACACATCACTTGCTTTGCTGTTCCGAATCTTCTTGGTTGTGTCTTCAGAGCCTAGCAGTTCAGGTGCTTGCCATCGAATAGTTCCTCCCTTGGAAGCCACTGTTGACTGTGAGGTCCACCTAAGAATTTGGGGATCAGTAACGCTGGATACCCCGAAATCACCCAGAGATGCTCTGCCGGAACTATCAATCAGAACATTGAGCTTGAGAAGATGAATATGATCAGGAATCCGAATTGACGTTTCGACAAGGATCCAAGTACTTACTCCTTTCAAGTCCCCGTGGACAATGTCATTTCTGTGCAGGTACTCTACCCCGGCTGCTGTGTCTGAACACTACATAGGACTTTGGTTCCCTTTCATACCGAAAAATACACAAATACAAACCAGTAGTATCCGGTTTGCCTCTGGATGTTCAGTTAAATAATCTTCGAGGTTACCGTTTGAAGCCCAACACGAAACAAAAGCTATTTTCGAACGGAATTTGAGGAGTCCATAGAAGGGGAGTATATTTGGGTGTGATAATTGCCCCCAAATAACAGCCTCTTTTGCATACGCCTAAAGTACAGGTCAGGTTATTGAATTGGCATTTTCATGGTGACGAACTTTGGCCAAATGTTCAACCTGTGTTTTCTGGTATACCCTGATCACCTTATAACACAATTCTTGGTCTCCAGATACCATTTTATAGATATCAGCAAAACGTCCATAAGCGACTGGTTCAGCTTCAACAGATGGCGAGGGACCTTGAAGGAAAAAAACGGGATGGGTATCGCTGTGTTCGCCCCGAGAGCCTCCTCATTGCAGCAATTAACTGTCCACGATCTGGAAAACTTTCAGTATCCAGGAGCTTTTAGAAAAAAAGTTCAATATATAAACATGATGGTAAATAAATTAGCTTACAAGCTGAAACCCATCAAGAATTTTCTGAGCATCGGCTGCACCACATGATAGAAGACACCTGTACATCTCAACTGTCTTGAGTATGGTGCAAAGCATGGATATCACCTTCTTTTGTTTGTTGCTTATGGGGGCTATTTGCCCCGAGAAATCAGCCATCCCACCAACGTCTTCCCCACCCTCCACGATAACAGCGAGACTCCCCGAGGTATCAAACCCATTCTCGTGCTTGAGCTGAACGGGTCTCCCTGGGCGCGAAACATGCGGGCTCGGCCTGGGCCACCTGTTTCCTGGGACATCCAAGCATCCATCTCTCACCGGATTCGATCGCCGAGCTTCCTTCTGGAGCCGCTTAGAGCGATTTTTATCAGCGGCGATGAGGTCACCGCTGCGAGAATTTCGCAAAATCTGGGAGTTGCTACGCGAATGGGTGGGCTTGGGGGAGAGGTAGGGGCACGAAGGCTGGCGAAACACAGAAGGCACCATGGTGGCGCCGGACGAGGCCGATGAGTGAGATTGGGATGTAGACCCAGAGTGTATCTTGGCAGTGGAAGCGACACTGAGGACCTCACTGGCTTCAGTGATGGGCGATGCAGGGGAGAGTTGCAGGAGGCCGTCATCGGCATGATCTTTTGGGACGCCGAAAACGTTGACAGAATCCCAGAAGTTCAAGGCATCGAATGACAATGACTCGAAGGTGCCTATCCCCAGGTACGGAGAGGCATCGAATGACTCGAAGGTGCCAACCCGCAGGTACGGGGAGGCCTCGTCGTTGGCATCATAGCCGGATTCGTCGTTGGACCTCGGAGAATCCGTATACATTGAATCTGGGGCCATGGGAGTCGAAGGAGCGATATGTTAGGCTCGCAGCGGCGGGGGCTGTGAATTTACATTTGCATTAGTCTTCTTTCAAATGAAGGCTGTTCATCATGATCTGCTTCAAGTTCAAGGAACAAATCACAGCAGTCCACTGTGCGGCTCCAGCGCGATCGTTGTGAGACATTCTTTCCATCACTCTAGGCGTAGAAGCACTGCTTATATCAACAGTGCAGTCCACGTGGGGTGCCTGTCTGAAATTCGTAAAAGACGACCGTGCACCAATGATACAGCTATTCTTGAGGTTCATCAATTTCTTTCCTATGACGTAAGTCAGTCAGAGTTGTTCCGAACCACGAGACTCAAACCCTAACCACAATCCAGGTGCATCTTTTCCCAACATGTCGTTGTGCGGAAACCCGATAACGCCCATCTCGTCGCTGCCCACCTTCGTTTCGCCCGAAGAACACGCCAACCTCATCTCCTCTACGCCGTCCTCGTTCGCAGACATCCCTCCCATCCTCAAACACACCCAACCCAACGTTCGTGTCACCCTCGATCCTCCCGTCCCAGGCTTTGACGCCACAGATGGTACTTTATACGTTCTCACAAGGTCTCTTTTTCCTTTCTTTTTCCTTGATCCAACTTAGGTGAAGAAACATAGTGTCCTTGTATACTTTACTGCATCAGGACAAGGCTTCCAAATCCCCTACCCATCCATAACACTCCATGCCATCTCTCGCTCCGGTACCTCTCCATCAATCTACTGTCAGCTCGACGCAGGTCCCGCACCCGATGTAGACGTCGAAGACGAGGACGCAGACACGCTTCTCCAAGAGCTCTCCATAATCCCTCAAGATCCCACTTCCCGTACGTCTCCAGATTTTTTCTAAATCTTCACTTCATCTTACGTAAACGAACAGTTGAACAAATTTTCGAAGCCCTTTCGACCTGCGCTGCCCTCCATCCGGACCCAAATGCCGATCTCGATGACGACGACGACGCAACAATCGATCCTCTCTCCACGCCCTTCGAGACTTTCAACGGCTCAGCAGACGAAGAGTTAAGCGAAGTAGGCCGGGTGCGCAGTGATTTCTCAAATGATTCTCGGTATCATCCCTACTAGACGCTTGTTTTTTGTTTCTTTTTCTATTTCCATGTTCTGTTCTCAATGTCTTCGGTGTTTCTGCGGTTGTCTATGATCTCGATCGTGATTTGTCGAACTCGTGCACGTCGACGCGTAGGCTGCACTCGCGCATATAGAATCAATCATCTACGATCCGTTCGATCATGACGATGAGGATGTATATGAGGAGGGGGAGGGGGAGGAGTTGCCGCCCGACTCCGAGGACGATGAGAAGAAAGATGCCTTGGAAGACGCTGATGAAGAAAACGGATTGAAGATGGAGAGAGGGGAGGAGGAGACGATATCAGCTACTGAAAACAAAACAACCGCTAAGGCTGCGTAATCCAAAAAATGTACATTGCATACTGATGCTTTCTGATATATTGATATCCTGAACATCACATCCGTCACATAAGTATCTTTCTTATCCAATTCAACTCATTCCAGGAATCAATCCCACCCATTTCAAGATCTCTTGAGATTCATTCCCACAATATCTACTCGACATTCGGCATGTTTCATTGCTATTCAGTGGGACCCGCAGATCGAACGCCGTACCTCACATCATATCTAGTCCATGTATCTCGAACACCTTTGGACAGATATGTCACCCTTTCCTTCCTTTCTCCACGTACCTACTATTATCAGCGACAGCGCATTTCTCTCGACGCCCGCACTGATAAGTAGTGTACCCTACTGTATATTCCAATGCCCATCCACGCAAAAATTCCACCCATCCGATGCATATGCCAATGCGCACTGACCTTTAGAAGCATTCTCGAACCGCGAGGGTTATGAAGGGTGCATATGCTTCTCACGCACATGCAATTCATAACAGCCTAATCTTAACCAAGTGTCTTTTGACTTCTATGGGTACTATGCCTTACAAGTTGCAACATGACGCAGAACTCATTGACTTCTGCCTCCTCTCCCGACTCAGTCCAATTACCGCTCAAAAAAGTCTCAGGAATTCCCTTCGTAGTGGAAGTACCGCGGATCGAACGCCGTACCTCCCATACTCCATCTCCCATCTCTCATTCGCTGGAATACCTTCAAAGTGATCTATGATGCGCTTCCTTCCTCTCTTCGCGAACGTACCTATAACTGCCAGTGCCATCGCAGTTCCTCAACAGCTTCATAGGCCAATTTCCAACCGTTATAAGTCCTCTATGTCTATGCCTTAGCTTCTCAATCCAAATGTGAACCTTATTTTTCACAAGTAGCTATTAACTATTACACACTCTATCTACATACTCGCACCGAACAACGCAAATGCAAAAGTATCTCACATATACTGATATCTCGGTAAACCGAGGTCAATCAGCTCTTTCCATCCAGGACCTGTTCTCGAACTATCAGCAATATCATCCATCCCCTCCCTCGGTCTCTAAAGCTACGTAGGCTCCTCGTATTCTATCACAGCTCCCCAGAGGAAAATACCACAGATACAAAACACAATCGTCATAGTAAAATATTCTAAATCAGAAGGGAAGTATTGAGGCGCACCGCGAGTCGAACGCGGTACCTCCGAATTCCAAGGCCAGACTTCAAGGTCATAGCAGAGAGTACCTGGTCTGTATAGGACTGAGCTACCATACCCTTCCCTCTTTCCTTTTACCTATATGGGCTTTTGAAGTTTGATATTCTCTCTGCGAATCCACATAGGGAGTGAAACAACGAACGGTGTGTGAGCTGAGCTCAATCGAGTCCATTCTGCGGCTCCGGACATAATCGCGTTAGAATTGGCCGAATTAGCGATGATACCGAGTGAGGGTCGGTTGACCTAGGCTTCTTTCGCAGGAAGAACTCTGTGAATTGAACATTACAGACAACCAATACAGCGCTCGGATAAGTCTTGAGTCCAAAAAGACTATTCAAGCAAGCGCACGGATCGAGCACTTGTAACTTGGCGTCCAGGCTAGAAAGCCGATCTAGTCTGCTTATTCTTCATGTAGGCATTTGTCGTCCTTATATTCCCTGTCACTGTATGCACCGGATTGAGATCAACTTATCGGCCAGCAAAGAGATTTGCTCACTGGACGACATGAACAAAACCTCGGAGAGCAGTAGTACAGTCCAGGATATCGTGACCACTCCATCAAGGCCTGATCAATCTCTGACCAAAATAAACTTCAGGAAGGTCAAGGAAAAGCTGGAGTTTTCAAAAGTACAAGCTCCCAAAACCAAAGTATGGGGGCACCGCGGATTGAACGCGGGACCTTCAGATTTTAACTATATGCAAGTCTTCAGTCTGCTGCTCTCCCAACTGAGCTATGCCCCCATCAAAGCAGAACACACTTGTAAATGTGAGAAGTGTAATTTTGCATGACAAACAAAGGAAATCAAAATAACATATTTTCAGCTATTCAGAATCGGGTTCCCAACAAGAATGTTTGTTCCTGAAAAGACAATTTTTATTGGAAACAGAATTTTGATTCAATGCTTGCATGAAGAGGCATCTTGAATTTAAACATGGAAGGCCCATACGGAAAATTATCACGTGCAATGCGTCAGAGACCAGAACACCAGATTAACGTGCAGAAATTGCTACCACAAGGAATGGTAAGATCATATATATATTCAACTTTGCTCTTTTGGACACCAGAAAAATTTCAATGTGTATGATGCATCTATTTCAGCACAATAAGCTCTAGACGTATCGGGGTAAGCGAATATTACCCAATTCATCCGTAGCTGACTTGGCAAAGGGAAATATTTGACAGAATATTGGATATTGCAGTAATACTTACATTATAGGTCTGATATCAGAAATTTTTGTGTTAAATAAATGCAATAAATACATGGAATAGAGACAATCAAAGTACACAACATGAGGATGCTACTTGATGAGTGTGTTGCCAGATCTCGGGTTTATTGGATGCCAGACTTGCTAAGTCTTGTACCACAACTATGTTACACCATTTGAGGTGTTTGACCTCAATCTTAGTATCTAACTAGCTGTGGCCTCAAACTGCAGTCAAATAACTTTTATTTCTGACTGCATTGACTCACTGGGTGCAGGGAACAACATTTTTGACAAAAATAATATAAAAATTCCTGCTACTCTGTGATGAGTTCTTGTCTACTATATCCAAAAGAAAACTGTTCAAGGTCAATTCAGTTGGAAAGTCATGTTTTTTGGTCTGTTCCATCCAGTTGAACCATTCTCTGTTTACTGCTTTAAGCACATTCATGTGTCTGATTTCAGTTTCAGTTGTTTTAGTCCTACCACTCCTTTTACTCCTCAACCCCCTCCCTCTGCAATTCCTCTTACTGCTCTGCTGTTTGTCCCTTATTCCTCTAGATGTGTGCCTTGCTCCAGATCAGTGTGATATGACTCTTTGTCTTCTGCTGGAGCAGCCCACCAATTCTGGTCAATGATGAGGAGTACAAGGTGGAGGAGATTTTGGATAGCAGGGTATTCCAGGGGAAGTTACAGTTCAAGGTTAAATTAAAGGGATACAGCATTGAGGACATCTTTTGGGAACTGCAGGCCAATGTATGAGTACCAGCCCTGATTTGGGACTTCTATTGCAGGCACTCCAATGCACCAAAGGCAATTTGAGGCATTTACCCCATCTCAGCAGCCAACCAGACAATCTGTAACTTTTTCTACCCAGTAGATTGAGATGCCATATGCTAGAAGGGGAATGATGCCAGGGTACATCCCATTCTCCCTTCATCCCATTCTTCCTTCTGATGGTTTTCCTTTATTCTCCTTCTCCTTTCCTATCTAATAATTCAGACAAGTGTTGCCCCTTCCACACTGCCTCTTACCAGACCCTCTGATTGTTTCCTTGATTCCAAGCCTGCTGTTCATTGTCAACCTCCCATTCTCTGGCCACAAGTACTTTTGACCAAAGCCTATCTTTTGGTTATATTTGTATGTAGCCATGTGCTTGGAGTCAGGAGATCAAGGCCATTTACAATGGATTTTTATTTTGGGATTAGACTCCAGATTTGGTTATGGTTGAGTGTTTGTTTCAGAAGCTCTAGAATAAATTTGCCAAACACTGAACAGAATGCAAGGTCATCCTGCAATGTTTCTTGCAGATATACCCTTAGGAGCATATCTGGAACCATCAAACTTGGTTCCAAGAAGTATAGAAATCTTGGACTGCACTAATCACTTTAGATTTTTCAGTGCTGGCTGATCCATTCAGAAACATTTTAAGAGGCACCTTTAAATCAGAATTTGACCCCAATGACTGCTTGATAATGATTCCAAATGCCATTCCTGTTTCCTATTCAGTGTCCATTGAGCAACAATGGCATCAACATCAATGCCAGTATCAGAAATCTCCATGGATAGTATATCACATGCCATAGCTGTGCCATGTTGATGCTCTTCTTTGTTTACAATGCACTGAAGCTATGAAACAGACACAAATAGAACATCAACTCTATTGGAAGGTGTATCTGTCAAGGACCATAAACAGTCTTTTCATTGTCACATTGTCTTTCATAGTCAGATTGCCATATCTATTCCATACCTTTTGTTCTATCAACCTGTTCCATCAACCTTCAATATTTCCTCATCTGAGCTATGCATGTATTCTCCCATTGGAGCAATAGGTAACCCTTGTGCACTTGACAACAAGCCTATGTTCTTGGCACTAATCATGGTGCAAAGTACATCATCTTGCATCCTGTCATACCAAGTCAACTGACACTGGTCAATGCTATCCAAATGGCCCTAATATTATCATCATCTGATTCCATCCCAAGATCATCTTCCAGTTTGGCACAATTATCCATGAACTCTGCAGGAACATGAAACATCCTCTTCCTTGCCCTTTGATTGGCCCTGTGCAGGGACTTCAAAATGTAATTAGTAATGTGATACAAGACTGCTTTAGCTCCTGCCCTTGAATCAATAAACTTGTGATCCATATTGTTTTGCATTGTTTGGAGAATAGTGCTGTTGAAATTGTTCATAAGTATGTCAAGACACTGTAGAGTAATTTCTTTGGTTTCATCATCAAATGTTGTTATTGGCATAAAATTATCTTTATCCAAACCAAATCAACAATCACAATCACCAGTATTTTCACAATATTTCCAAATGATGTTTATGAATCTGGCATGACTTCACAATGTTGTGTGAACCCATAGCTAAATTTTTCTCCATCACCATATCTTTCCTATTCAAGCCACAAATACAAGGAGAGTGAACACAGGATGGAATAATGTCAGGTGCCAGGTCAGGCACAGGTGGAACATACATTGTTATGCAATCAATCATCTACATAATGGATCAGTTTTTCTTCAAACTCTTTGTCTTTATCTTGCAAGATTGGTTTTTTGATTTCATTGGGATCTAATGTGTCTTTAAGTCCAAACAAGCATATGACAATGTAGTTGTCAATCATAACACACCACCCTCACAGTCAACTTGTTTTGGATCAAATCTCAAGAGATAATTGACAAAGGCTTGCATATAAAGATGGAAAAATTTTGCAGTCATCATAGGATCTTGGGCTACAAGTAAACTTTGCTCAGCATATTATGGAATCTCAGCTGGTAGAATATTATCTACATCAATATCTGATCCCAATAAAAACTTGACAGAAAGATTTCTGGAAAGGACCAGTGCAATAAAACCTATAGAACATAGAAATATGAATGAGTCAAGATAATATATAGCCTTAATCAGAATATGAAAGTCAACAAGATCCTTGCTTATGATCCAAATAGTGTGTTTGCTGTCCTGCCTGTGAAGGATGGCCACACTACATTGCCTCAAATATTGACAAGAGCCTAGTGAGGATCAAAGCATGAATATAAAAAGGTCAGATTGCCAATCAATAGAACAAGATTGCCATTAGAGAAACAAACAGAGTTAACTTCAGAGAGCATTGGGTCTGTGCACATAAGGAGATAATGTGCAGGAAGAGGAAAAAGAGACATGAGGATATGAGGATTAAGAAAGTTGGAAACAGTTTTATGTCCACTAAAGAGCACATCAATGAGGGTAAATGGAACATTATCATGTGTAATGTCTGACAAGAAGCTCAACAGATGCATCAAAAAAGAACAAGGGGGTGGTGCCTTAGGGCAGTGGCTAAGAATAGGGTCATCTGGAGCTGGAAAAAGCTTGACAACATTGAAGACTGGATGCTGACATAGGCCTGCAGGGAGCTTGAGTTGCTATGCTAAAGGCCCCACCCTCCTTTCTACTGTGAAGGGCCCAAGGCAAGATATGACAGCTTCTGCAATGGCCTGGTTGTCTTTGTGTCAGAGCTGTCCAAGTACACACAGTCACTTGGCCTGTATACAGCAGCTAGTATCTGCTGGCAGTCATAGTACCATGCCATATCATCCTTTTCCTTCACCAATGCTACCTTTGCCTCCTCCTACACCTTCTTCATCCTTTCTATAAATTTGTTTATGAAGTTGTTTTCTGAGGGATGTGCTCAAGGTTCAAATTCCATGTGAGGGTGTCTGCCAGTGTCTAGGGAGAATAGAGTCATTGGAGTGGAAGAATGAACATGGTTGTTGTCACGACCCGCTCCCTAGACACTGTTCCCAACCCCTCCCAAGTTCCCATCTAACTCCCCTGAACCCCGCCCACACTTTTGCGCCCACACTGGATAACTCTGACGCTTCTCTGGCAAACCCCAACAGCAACTCCAACACCCTCTCCATAGCCATCAACACTCCCCCTGAAACCTTCCCCCACTGTTCCTGGCCACGTCATATGTTCCTGACCCCCTACCCTAGTTTACCTGACCTGTCCTGGAGTATCACGACGTCCTCGGAGTGGCCCATGCCCCCAACTGATCCCATCAGAATACTGCCACGGCCCGCCCTTGGATTGTACCCGACACCTGTCGACTCCGCACAGCTCCGTTGACTCCCACCACCATATCCACCGCCCTCCGGGGTACCCAGTAGTCAGTATATAAGTCATAGAATAACTCCTTGAACTTTAGTCTTGATATTACATTTACCAGTTTCCTATGTTTTGTCTCTCGTCTTGTCTCTGTTTCTGTTTTTAAGTTTTGAATCTATCTTTTTCCTCAGTCTCGTCTCGTCTCCGTCTTGTCTTGACTGTACATATTTCCTTTGTTCTTCTAAGTTCCTCTTGCTCCCTACATCAGTACAAACTCCGCGCACGCGCCACGACCCAAACATTCTTATGACAACTCTGACCCTCGCTCCCTGCTCGGCCCCGGGACCCATCAAGCCCGGGTAATCCCCTATCCAACTCCAGCCCCGCCCCCATCACTCGAGAAGCCTCCGCTCACCCTGCAATCTATTAGTGCACCCACAAACTAGCCCTGACACCTGCCCTGGGTCAACAACCAATACCTTTGGTCTTAGACTTCTCTGGGCCATTCAGGACTTGCTCGGGCCATTTTCCCTAGAACCCCCTTGCAAGCCCTCCACCTCCGCTCCAACTCCGGATGCCTGTGTCAGGTTCCGCTGACCTCGGGGGCTCAGCTGCACTGGGCAAGTCCTTACTAGGCAGGCGTGATCCCCTTGCACTGGCAACCAAACACTCGAAAGCGTTCCGGGCACTGATGGCTTGTATGGATAGTCAGTGGGATGTGATCCGGGCAGACCCGGGGAGGTCTGGAGAAGTCGGATTGCAAGGAAACGGGACGGTCTTGGCGGGGTTCAGACAGAAGACCGTAGGGGAGATTTGCAGAAGCAAAGGAGTAGGCGGCTATGTGATCAATGGGAGTGGAGCTGGGGTTTGATGGGAGATCAATTGGATTTGATGGAGTCCGGGACCGAGTGAAGAGCAAGGTTCGGACCTGGTGAAAGAGTGTCAGGGTTCATGATTGTAATCGCGGAGTTCATGAGGTTGTTAGGGTTGATGAAGACTTGGGCACAGCGGTCGGACGGAGTCACCAAGACAGTGTCAGACAAAATGATATGGAACAAGAGTAGATTTGAGTGGAGGTACGAAACAATAACGAGAATGATAACAAAATGGAGACAAGACAAGACCAGGAGACTGAGATAAGACTGGGAGACTGAGAGTGAGGAAAACGAAACACAAAACACAAAGCACGAAACATGAGAAGGAAACAATCAGACCATAGGTAACGTTAAGCAATATCAAGACTAGAGTACGAAGAGCTACTCGACGGTTTATATACTGACTACTGGAGAACTTCAGGGTACGTTGGCTGTGGCGGTGGGGCTTGGTGGAGCTCAATGGAGTGGGCAGGTGTCGGTTGTGATCGAGGATCGGGCCGTGCTGATACGTTGATGGGATCATTTGGGAACGCAGGTTGCCCCGAGGTTGTTGTGATACTCCGGAATGGGTTGGAGGAACCAGGGTGTTAAGTTGGTGATGGGTGGTGAAGATCGGGAACAGCAGGGGTGGTTCTTGGGGTTCGGGAGATCCAGGGTAAGTGTCAGTGGCTGCAGGGAAGGCATTGAAGTTGGCCAGGGGGCTGTCGGAGTTAGCCGGGGTTGCATCGGGGCTAACCGAAATAGGCGTGGGGCATGGGTGGCAGTTTGGCGGAGCATCAGGGGTTTTTGGGGAATCGGGGGGTTGCTGGATGATGTGCGGGGGTCCAGGGGACGGGTCGTGACAGCCTGGTCATAAGCGCAGGATATCACGTCCGCCTAGTAAGGACTCGCCAGTGTACTGAGCCCCCGTCATCAGTGGAACCTGACATAATATCAAGACTCCCCCTTACCCCATTCTCGATGTCTGTGTTTAACCCTGTGTACAACCCCATCGGTTACCCAACCGACGCCTATGGCCAACCCCTACTGGAAAATCCCTACACCCCCTTCTACCCAGGTCCCTTTGCAGATCAGTACGTGCCCCGTCACTGGACCCCTGACCCCAACCAGGCATTCTACGCCCCCTCCATCAGCCAGGGAATACCCCCGGGCTGGCGCCGCCCTCCCACATTCCACGCCGATGGCAACAACCCCCGTATCAACCCCGGAGGATACTCCGCAGCACCCCCCAACCCTGCCTACCTCCCCCCCGCCCATTACTATGCGTACCCAATCCCTGCTGCAGCCCCAGTCCCTCCGGAGGCCACGGATAACTATTCCCCCCCCCGCCCACCATTTGCCGCTCAAACACCTCCTTCTCCTAGGCAGCAAAGGATTGAAGCCTATGCCCAGCAACGCGACAAAGTCCTCCGCTTCCTCCGCCTGTCCCCTGCAGAATTCGCAAGGCGTACCTGCACCCTCCTCACCAACCTAGGCTACCCCAACGCCTCCGCAACCCTGGAGGTCTGGGCGGATCGACTCCTCAACTTCCACAAATGCTACCTACAAGGGAACCTCCCAGAGAATACGCAAGGCACCCTGGGCATCGATGACAACTTACGGAACAAGCTCCACGCCTTGGTCGAAGAAATCCACACTAGCCTGAACCCCCGCCCCTTCGAAGACCCTCTGGATCCCGCCTGCTCCTTCCACGTGCAACGCGAGGAACCCATCGGGACACAAAATGAAGCCCCATCTTCCGTTCCCCGTCAGCAGGAAGAACTCAACGCGGCCTCCAGCATCTTGAGGAACCTCAACCCCGTGGAGGGGTTGTTCGACCAACCCGCTGCCCACACCCTGGCCCTCTCCACCCGGCCCCGGGCCAGCTCGGTGCCCAGCGCCTTCCAAACCTGGGACCAACCCACTGTCCCCGAACTCTGCTCCCAACGACCGCCCTTACGTGTCGACGATGACAACAGGACCCTCTCCTCTATCGACGAGCCGGGCAACCCCGCCAACAAACACCCCCTGCGCAATGGGCCCCAATGAGACTGACCCCCCCACTTCAATCTCCGCGCCCCTCGTAGCAATGCCCCTCTGCCCCGTCCCAACACCCCAGTTCCCCCATGACAGCCCATGGGCCCCGGGGCGCCCCGACTCCCTCTTTCTGTCAACCCCTCTCATCCCCCGCCCACCCCGATGCCTAATCCCCCCACCGACGTCAACTATTTCGGACCCCCAAACCCCGGAGGACCCCCTCCCCCTCGATGGGCCCCAGGGCCCACCCCAGGTAGCGTGGGTCAAAACCCCGGTGGAGGACCACCCAATGGCGGACCCCCTGGAGGATGGGGCCCAGCAATGGACAACTTTCCCCCCCAGCGCGGAAACGGAAATCACTACTACTACTACTACAACGCCAGACCCCCACCTCAAACTCAAAACTCACAGGACAATACCCACAATGCACTGGCCTGGGAGGGTAAACTCAACATCCAGAAGCCCAAACCCTTCACCGGCCATGACCCTCGGAAGTGGTGAATCTTCCTGACTCAGTGTTTAACTATGTTCCAAGCTAAGCCCATCACCTTTCAGCTTGAGAGCTCACAAGTAGCATTCGCCACATCATACTTACAGGGCATCGCCTTCGACCACTACACTGCACTACTCCGGTTTGACCCAAACAATCCCGTACTCTCCAATTGGCTCGCTTTCACCCAAGAGTTCTTGAGTAAGTTTGGTGTCTTTGACACCGTAGCGGAGGCGGAGGAAAATCTCTTCAACCTCTGAATGCGCGACAACAAACGCTTCATGACCTTTATCGTATGATTTGAATGAGAGGCCTACGAGACCAGCTGGAATTACAACGCCCTCCGGTTTGCCCTCCGCCGTGCCCTACCACAACGGATCAAGGACGTCCTTTGCCTCGTGCCCAAGCAAACCACCTACGACGGGTACAAGGCACTTGTTACCCAGGTCGACCAACATTACTGGGAAGACTGCAGCAAAAACACGGTGCCCCGGACCTCTTGGAACACCTCCGGTAACACCAACTGGCAGGCCGGAGCAACCAATGGCATTTGATCCTCAATCCCTGCTAACCCTGCCAACCCCACACCCCGCTTCCCTCTGGGCTGAGGAGTCCCCAACACCAACCGACCCCCGGGGCAGCGCCCACCCACCCAGCTCAACACCGCCAACCTCCAGGACACCCCAGTACCCCTGGATACCAACCCCAATGACCACGATGACATCCCAGACCCCGCCAATAATCAAGAAGCCCTATGCGCGAACAGAATCCGGGACAGCCTGTGGATCAATGTGCCGGAGGAAACGCAGGAGAAATGGCGGAGGGAGGGTGCATGCATCCTATGTGGTGAGCAGGGACACTTTATTCGCAGTTGTCCTAAACAACAGGTGATGGGATGCGCCGTGTGGACGATTGACAGAGAGGACTGTAACTACCAGTTCACGGAAAACAAGTCAGCGGTTTAGGTCTGGAAGACGCACTAGACTGTGGACCATACCCCGACGTCTTCTCCACCCCAGCCCCACTCCTCCGCACAACGGTACTCACCCCGGATAACCCCCCAGCACACCTCCCCTCCCACTCGTCCACAAACCTCCTCCTCTGCACCACTCTCCCCTTCACCGACAAACTTGTCCCCACACTAGTCAACAGTGGCGCCACCAATAACTTCGTTGACAAATCCCTGACGGCACTCACCCCACAACCTCTCCATTGCCTCCCCGCCCCGATCCCCCTCAAACTCTTTGACGGAGACTCTACCCCAGCGGGAGACATCACTCATTGTCTAGAAATGACCATGACCTTTGCCGACGGACAACAGCAAGAACTCCGACTACTTGTCACAAAATTACACTCCTCCGCCCCCGTTGTCCTAGGGTTCTCATGGCTCTGCTCCACCAATCCCCATGTTGATTGGCCCAGTCTCACCCTCCGCCTCGACCGGGACGACCCCACTGACTCCAGGCTGGTACCCTTCGATGTCTCACCCCCCTCCGAGAACTCTGAGACCACAATCAACCAACCCCGGACCCCTCCACAACTTTGCTCTAGGTCTGCACAGTTGTTCATCATCTATGTCTGACTTGGTGGCTCGCTCAAGGTACTCCCCGCCCTCATAGACAGCGGCGCCTCCAGTGTCTTTGTCAGCAACCAGCTCGATCTCCAACACAACGACCTTGACAAACCCCTCGAGCTCCAACTCTTCAATGGGAGCCCCGCCATGACAAGAATCACGCAGTACCACGACAACACCCTCACCCTCGATAACGACCTGCAATTCCAGGCCCGACTCCTCGTTACCCAACTACCCCCATTGACCCCGATCGTGCTTGGACTCCCGTGGCTGCAAGACGTTAATCCCGACATCAACTGGAAGAACCTCACCATGCAATTCCTCGGCCCTGAAGCAAGCTTAGCGGCCGCCATCCACCTCTGCCTCCAGTCTATCTCTGATCTCAACGTTCCCCGCCCTGACACCATCACCTCTGGAACGACTCAGGATTCCCCAACCCCTGACGCCAACCCCAATGGAGAAAGAAGCACAACTCCATCTCGATCACCCTCAGACAAATTACAACAGCTGCCCCCCAACATACCCCGAAATCAATATAAGGGCCTGCGCTACCCTGACCAGCAATGCCCGAAGCCCCCGACCAACCCTGACGTCACCCCGGACCTGACTGTTACACCTACGGTACCTAACCCCGTCAACCCCAGAGACCTTGACATCAAAATCATTGGTGCCGTCCCCTTCGCGCGCCTCCTATGAGAAGGCACCCCTGCCTTCCAGTTGCAAGTCACGCCAGCCCTACCCGAGGAATACCTCCGCGCAGGGACTACCATGCCAGAAAGCAAGACAGAGGAACAGATCCTATCCAAAGTAGTTCCCCCAGAGTATCATGAGTTTGCTGACGTGTTCTCCGAAGGAAGTGCCAAGGAACTCCCTCTGCACTGCTCCTACAACCACAAGATCGACCTCGAAGAAGGTACCTCACCCCCGTTTGGCAAGATCTACAACATGTCCGAAATCGAGCTCCAGGCCCTGAAGGAATACCTCGACGACATGCTTGGCAAAGGTTTCATATGCCTGTCGATCTCCATGGCTGGCGCCCCAGTTCTGTTTGCCAAGAAAAAAGACGGATCCCTCTGACTCTGTGTGGACTATCGGGGACTCAACAAAGTCACCAAAAAGAACCGGTACCCCCTCCCCTGAATTGGAGACCTTGTTGATTGTCTTTGCAGCGCCAAGATTTACACAAAAATCGACCTCCATTCTGGCTACAACAATGTCCGATCGCCCCGGGACATGAATGGAAGACCGCCTTTCACACCCGCTATGGCCTCTTTGAGTATCTCGTAATGCCCTTCGGAATGACTAACTCCCCCGCCACCTTCCAGTACTTCATGAACAACATCTTCCATGACATGAACAACGTTTTTGTCATCATATATTTGGACGATATCCTGATCTACTCAAATTTGCTGGCGGAGCATTTGGAGCACGTCCACCATGTCTTGGAACAACTCTGAGAATATCACCTTCACGCTAAACCTGAGAAGTGCTCCTTCCACACAACGGAAGTTGAATATCTCGGAGTCATTGTCACCCCCGACGGTGTGCGCATGGACCCCGCCAAGGTCGACACGATACTCAACTGGCCCTCCCCGTGGAACGTCAAGGAGGTACAGTCATTCTTGGGGTTTGCTAACTTCTATCACCACTTCATCGACAACTACTCTGGGATCACCAAACCCCTCAACTGACTCACATGGAAGGACACCCCTTGGGACTGGGACAGCAAGTGCCGGAGCATATTCCTCCTCCTGAAGAAGGCCTTCACCTCCACTCTGGTCCTCCACCATTTTGACCCCTCCCTACTGATTGTGCTTGAATGTGACGCCTCCGACTATGCTATCACCGGGATACTCTCCCAGTCGGACTCGGGAGGCAAGGATCTCCGCCCCATCGCCTTCTACACCTGATCAATGATCCCAGTGGAACTCAACTACAATATTTATGACAAGGAACTCCTCGCAATTGTCGAAGCCTTTCATCAGTGGCGGGCCTACCTCAAGGGGTCCCCACACCGCATCCAAGTCTACTCCAATCACAACAACCTGCAATATTTCACAACCATGAAACAGCTCAGCTGCCGCCAGGCTCGATGGTCCAAAACCCTTTCGGAGTATGATTTTACTATTCACTACCGCCCTGGGCGACTCGGCGCAAAGCCTGACACCCTCACTCGGAGACCTGACGTGTATCCAAAGAAATCGTTCAAAACCAAACGAAATGCATTCAACCATCGAGTGGTAATCCCACCCGAACATCTACATGCCGTGCTGATTTTAAACAAAGAAGGAATCCTCCAGCAAATCAGGAATTCACCCCTGGACCCCTTCTTCAACCAGCATGACCCCCGCAACAACCCCGACAAGTTGAGCGTAGACAACCCCTTTTTGCTATCCCTGGACCACCGCCTCCTGCTCCGGAGTGGACAAATCTATGCCCCAGACCACAAGTCCATTTGCCTTGACATACTCTGACAGCACCACGATCACAAACTCCGGGGGCACCCAGGAATTCATAAGACCCTTCAACTCATCTCCTGGACTTATTTTTGGCCAGGAATGAAGAAGGACATCACACAATACGTAAGGGCCTGCGAACCCTGCCTACGGGCCAAAGTACCCCACCACTGCCCCCATGGATTACTGAAACCCCTCCCCATTGGTCGCCGCCCCTGGTCCTCAATATTGATGGATCATATCGTCGAACTCCCTGACTCCAAAGGTTTCGACGCAATCCTTGTCGTTGTCTGTCACCTTACTAAACAAGCCCTCTTCATCCCCTGCCACACCACTGACACTGCTCCGGACTTCACCAAACTATTTCTCGAACACGTATTCTCCAAACACGGACTTCCCGACGACATTGTCTCTGACCGCAGACCCCTATTTGTATCCCATTTTTGGCAATTGCTGTGCAAGGCACTCGAAATCAAAACCAGCCTCTCTACCGCCTATCACCCGGAAACTGACGGACAAACCAAATGCGTAAACCAGACATTAGAACAGTATCTTCGCCTCTATGTTAACTATTTACAGAATGACTGGTGTGCGGAGCTTCCCCTCACCAAATTCACCTATAACAACATGCCTCACTCTGCCACCAGAGTTTCCCCCTTTTACGCCAACAAGGGCTACAATCCCCAACTCACGCTGTCCCTCAAAGACATCCCTTTCCACGTTGCCCACGAGGTCGCCAAGGACCTCCAATCCCTCCACCAATACCTCCGGGACAAGATTGACACTGCCAACCAAGCCTACTCCAAGCACACCAATGCCTGTTGCAAGCCAACCCCCAACTGGCCCCCTGGCACCTTTGTCTGGCTTGACCAGCAGAATCTCAAGACCTGGAGGCCTTCCATCAAACTTGACCACAAATGCCTCGGCCCATTCAAGGTCCTCCAAAAGGTCTCCACCCATGCTTACAAGCTCAACCTGCCTCTGGGCCTGAAGGACCTCCACCCTGTGTTCCACGTTTGACTCCTTGAAAAGCACGCTCCAGTCCCCTTCCCCAGCCAACACCCCAGCCGACCGCCCCCCGTTGAAGTCAAGGACGAGTATCACTATGAGGTTGATGAGATCCTCGACTCCTGGATAGTCCATGGCCGACTCCAGTACTTGGTCCGCTGGAAGGGCTATGGACCTGAGGACAACATGTGGGAACCTCAAAAGAACCTCGACAGAGCCCCCGACGAACTCCGGGACTTCCACCGACAAAATCCCGCCAAGCCCCGGAACCCCCAGGACTGACCCAACACAGATGGCAGTAGTGGGCGTAACCCCCACCTCTGGGTTCACCAGGGATTCAACTCCCACCAGTACTCTCCTACGTGTTTTCACTTACTCCTCTCCTTGCTCTATCTGAAACTTCCCACACTCAGCAGAAGGACCAGAGAATGTATAGTGACAAGCGGTGAATGTACATATCAAACAAGAATGGACAGAGAACAATTCAACAACGGGGTCCAAGTTCCCCTCACCCCTCCTCCTCCTCCAACCCTAACCTGTCAGGTTCCGCTGACCCCAGGGGCTCAGCTGCACTGGGCGAGTCCTTACTAGGCGGGCGTGATCCCCTTGCACTGGTAACCAAACACTCGAAGACGTTCCGGGCCATGGTGGCTCATGCGGGTAGTTGGGGGGATGTGATCCAGACAGATCCGAGGAGGTCTGGAGAAGTCGGATTGTGAGGAAACGAGACGGTCTTGGCGGGGTTCAGGCAGAAGGCCGTACGGGGGTTTGCGGAGGCAAAGGATGAGGCAGCTGTGTGATCAGTGGGAGCGGAGCCGGGTTTTGATGGGAGATCATTTGGAGCTGATGGAGTCCGGGACCGAGCAAAGAGCGAGGTTCGGACCTGGTAAAGGAGTGTCGGGGTTCATAATCGTAATTGCGGAGTTTGTGAGGTTGTTAAGGTTGATGAAGACTTGGGCACAATGATTGGACGGAGTCACCGAGACAGCGTCAGATGAAATGGGATGGTGTTGATATGGGACAAGAGTAGATTCGAATAGAGATACGAAACGATAACGAGAACAATAACGAAATGGAGACGAGACAAGACCAGGAGACTGAGATGAGACCGGGAGACTGAGATTAGACCGGGAGACTGAGATAAGAAAATGAGACACAAAACACAAAACATGAAAAGGAAACAATCAGACCATAGGTAACGTTAAGCAATATCAAGACTAGGGTACAAAGAGCTACTTGATGACTTATATACTGACTACTGGAGGACTTTGGGGTATGTCGGCTGTGGCGGCAGGGCTTGGCGGAGCTTGACGGAGGGGGCGGGTGTTGGTTGTGATCGAGGATCGTGCCACGCTGATACGTTGATGGGATCATTGGAGAATGCGGGTTGCCCTGAGGTTGTTGTGATACTCCGAAATAGGTCGGAGGAACCAGGGTGTTGAGTTGATGATGGGTGGCAAAGATTGGGAACAGCGGGGGTGGTTCTCGGGGTTCGGGAGGCCCAGGGTAAGTGTCAGTGGCTGCGGGGCAGGCACCAAAGTTGGCCAGGGGGCCATCAGAGTTAGCTGGGGAGGCGTCGGAGTTAGCCGAAGTAGGCACGGGGCATGGGCGGAAGTTCGGCGGAGCATTGGGGGTCCCTTTGGGGGTTCGGGGGGTTGATGGACGATGTGCAGGGTTTCGGGGAATGGGTCATGACATAACCCCGCTACCCTTCCCACCATGAACACTTCCAACTGCGCCACTACCATTGCCAGAACCTCAGGTTGCCTGGGAAGCGGTTCCCCCACGTCCATCGCCATCTACCACCATGCTTTGGGGTCTGCTGTCACCCTCTGCCGATGCCCTGCCAACAGATGCCCCATCTGCGTAACCCCTTGACCCAACTCCAGCAGAAGGTCCCCGGGCATCCTCGCCAACCCATCATGGATGGACCCCAGCGCTGCCGATGCTCTGTCGAGAAGGATGCAATGCTCCCTGGCCCAGTCTATGGAAACGGAATCAGTGCTTAGGAGACGGGAAGCGAGGAAACCACTCACAAAGCACTCCTTGCTGGCCCGAGGCCACCTCGTTGGCAAGCCATTCCTCCCGCCGCCGCGCCCTCTCCGCTGCTGCCCGGACTTCCCCAGCACTGGAACCCTGCTGATTCTCCTGCACCCCTGAGCCTCCTGCCTGCTGCATCACCACCTCTGCTGCCTCTGCCTGTGCCTGCAAATGCACTGTCTGCACCTCCAACTCCTGCAGACGAGACAATCCCTCTGCGGCAGTCCCTACAGTGATGTCCTTGTCCTTCCGCGCCAAGTCCCATTCCCTCTGAAACCTGTCCAGCTCCCATCGAGCCCCGTCCCTCTCCTCCCATACCCCCTGAACCTCCTCCTCGCATGCAACCAACAACCATTCCAAGCTCTCTACCCGACGCCACAGAAAGGCCTCCGCAACTGACCATGACCTATCCGTGGACTGCTCAACGGGGGCTCCGGATGTAGGGGAGTATACTGCGGAACCAGGGGGGCACCCCATTGCCTGCTTGCCCCACGCCCGCTTACTGGGACCCGCCTTGGGTGAAGGGGATGCTCTCCATTTCCCTTTCTTCTGCGTGGAAGGGGCCCCCTCCCTCCGTCCACCCTGTGGGGGCCCCACCTTCATAGCAGGCGCACTAACCCATTCCCCTTCCCCAGTCCCGGAGCCCCTCCCCGACACCCTGCCCTTCCGCCCTTCCTCCAGCTGTGCTGCGACCCAATCTTGATCCCACCCTTGCTCCGCCGCGACGCAGGCGGCATGCCAACTCAGGGTGACAGAGCACTTCTCGTGCCGCAAACAGCATGGAAGGCACACTGACATGTCCCGCCGTACCCCCAATGCAGGCACCTCAAATTCACACTGTTCCCCTTGTCAGGTGCAAGACGCACACTGCAAGAGCATGTTAGTCTGGGAAACATAAAGCTAAGTAACCACTCACCGGGGCCGCTGCCTGACACCACTCAAAGGTGGGGGGACCCCTCGCCTGACCCACCGCCTTGGCAAACTGCTCCAGCATCACCTCTGCCTGTACCACCCTCGAACCCTCTGGGACAAGCCGGACCACCCCCAGACAAATGCCAGACTTGGAGCACATAGAAGGGGCTACGCCCACCGGTGGCTGCATCACGTCTGCGCCAGACAATGGCCCTGAGGGACCTGCCATGGCTGCGGACAACTCTGCAAAGGACCAATCAGTATTCTGGGGTACATAAGACAGACCGCCCTCACGGCTACGGTACATTGCCTCGATCCGACGGCAATCTTGGCAACCCTCTGAATCCTCGGAAGATGATGGCTGGGATGGCAGGGACGGTGACCTAGATGCTGTGGGAGAATAAGCTGAAGAAGACATTACAACAAGCTGGGGGACTCCCAGGTGCATCCACCCCTTTTTAATAACTTAGGAAGGAGCCCCTGGCAAATGGCGGCCACACCTCAACTTCCTTCCCCATGCCGCCACTGCTCACTGCGGTTTGATCAATATTGATCAACTTCAATTCCCATGCCCTACCGATCCCCGACTCGCTCCCCATGTCTCGAGGGTCTCAATGCTGAAGGGGGGGTAATGTCACGACCCGCTCCCTAGACACTGTTCCCAACCCCTCCCGAGTTCCCGTCTAACTCCCCTGAACCCTGCCCACACTTTCGCGCCCACACTGGATAACTCTGACACTTCTCCGGCAAACCCCAACGGCAACTCCAAACCCTCTCCATAGCCATCAACACTCCCCCTGAAACCTTCCCCCACCATTCCTGGCCACGTCATATGTTCCCGACCCCCTACCCTAGTTTACCTGACCCGTCCCAGAGTATCACAATGTCCTTGGAGCAGCCCATGCCCCCAACTGATCCCATCAGAATACCGCCGCGGCCCGCCCTTGGATTGTACCTGACACCCATCAACTCCGCACAGCTCCGTTGACTCCCGCCACCATATCCACTGCCCTCTGGGGTACCCAGTAGTCAGTATATAAGTCGTAGAATAACTCCTTGAACTTTAGTCTTGATATTACATTTACCGGTTTCCTATGTTTTGTCTCTTGTCTTGTCTCTGTTTCTGTTTTTAAATTTTGAATCTATCTTTTTCCTCAGTCTCGTCTTGTCTCCATCTCGTCTCAACTGTACATATTTCCTTTGTTCTTCTAAGTTCCTCTTGCTCCCTACGTCAGTACAAACTCCGCGCACGTGCCACGACCTGAACATTCTTACAACAACTCCGACCCTTGCTCCCCACTTGGCCCGGGACCCATCAAGCCCGGGTAATCCCCTATCCAACTCCAGCCCCGCCCCCATCACTCAAGAAGCCTCCGCTCACCCCGCAATCTATTTGCGTGCCCATGAACTAGCCCTGACACCCACCCTGGGTCAACGACCAATACCTTTGGTCTTAGACTTCTCTGGGCCATTCAGGACTTGCTTGGGCCGTTTTCCCTAGAACCCCCTTGCAAGCCCTCCACCTCCGCTCCAACTCCAGATGCCTGGTTATAAGCACAGGATATCACATCCGCCTAGTAAGGACTCGCCAGTGTACTGAGCCCCTGTCGTCAGCGGAACCTGACAGTTGTTATACTGAGACTCAGCATCTGGCAGGAGCTCATCCCAGTCATTCTTCCTCTAATCACAAAACAGGCAGAGATACTGTTCAAGTTCCTAGTTAACATGTTCCATCTGACAATCTGACTGAGGGTGATAGGCAGTGGTGGTGTGGAGCTTCACTCCAAGCAGATGGTACAGCTTCTGAGTAAACTCTGCCACAGACTGAGGGCCTTGAGAGACATACCCATCAGACAGACCATGGAGCATTCAAACATTCTTCCCTTCCAGGGCAGAGCAGGTGGTGTGGGTAGGGATAAAGTGGGCCTGTTTACCATAAGGGTCCACCACTACTATTACCACATCATACCCATAAGCATCCAGGAGATCAACAATGAAGTCCACTAAGGCCACACTCCAGTGGGCAGCAGGGACAGGGAGAAAGTGGAGCTGACCTATGAGTGAATGCTTAGTGTAGAGACAGAGATCACAGCTGCTAGTGTAGATGCCTACATATATTAGGGAATGTCCATCTACATGAGAGTCATGGTGTTGCTCTACAATGCATCAACAGAGTTCAGGAATGTTAGGCATGTAGATGTGTCCTTGGAAGGTTAGAAGCCCATCTTGAAGACTCCACTCATCTGCATGCACTGACTTAATTCCACTGGCTTGTTGAGCTCATAGGGACTGAGTTGTCTAGGCAACTACATCCTCTTGTGCACCCTCCTAATTTCCTTGTTGGATGTTCTTGAGGATGTTTGCCTTGTTTTCTTGGACAATGAATCCTTCTAAAGTACAAATGGCAAAGAGCTCAGGCTTGATGAGGATGATGTTGTTGTTGTCTCCTGCCCTGGTGCCATGGTCCACATACCTAGACAATGTGTCCAGTTTGCCCATACTACATCCAGGTTTGTGATGTAGCAAGAAGTAAAAGTTGGCCAGATACAGGGACCACTGAGCTTGGCATTGATTGACCTTCTTTGCTGTATGGAAGTACTCAAAGTTTTTGTGGTCTGCCCAGATTTCAAACTTATGTCATGCACCCTTGAGGAAATCCTGCCATTCTTCAAAGGACTGAATAATGGCAAGCATTTTCTTGTCATGGATTTTGTAGTTCTGTTCTACTGCATTAAGGCTCTTGGAGTAGAAGGCTACATACAGGATGCCACTTGCCATCCTCTTTTGACTGCTAAAGAGAGAAAAGTTCCCATGGCAAAGTCACAGCTATCCACTTCAACATAAAAGGGTGAGTCATCATTGGGGAATAGGAGGACTGGTTTTGAGGTAATGGCTGTCATGACCCGTCCCCTGGACCCCCACACATCGTCCAGCAACCTCCCGTTCCCCAAAACCCTGACGCTCCGCCAAACTTCCGCCCATGCCCTGTGCCTATTTCAATTAGCCCCGACGCACCCTTGGCTAACTCTGACACCTCCCTGGCTAACTCTGACGGCCCCCTGGCCAACTTCGACGCCTTCCCCGCAGCCACTGACACTTACCCTGGATCTCCCGAACCCCGAGAACCACCCCTGCTGTTTCCAATCTTTGCCACCCATCATCAACTCAACACCCTGGCTCCTCCAACCCATTCCAGAGTATCATGACAACCTCGGGGCAACCCGCATTCCCAAATGATCCCATCAACATATCAATGCAGCCCGACCCTTGATTGCAACCAACACCCGCCAACTCCGTCGAGCTCTGCCAAGCCCTGCCGCCACAGCCAACGTACTCCAAAGTTCTCCAGTAGTCAGTATATAAGACGTCGAGTAGCTCTTTGTACTCTAGTCTTGATATTACCTACCCATTGTTAACGTTACCTATGGTCTGATTGTTTTCTTTCTCATGTTCCGTGTTCCGTGTCTTGTTTTCCTTACTCTCCATCTCCCTGTCTTATCTCAGTCTCCTGGTCTTATCTCAGTCTCCCAGTCTTATCCCAGTCTCCCGGTCTTGTCTTGTCTCCATTTTGTTATCATTCTCGTTATCGTTTTGTATCTCCGCTCGAATCTATTCTTGTTCCATCTCAACTCCATTTCATTTCATCCAACGCTGTCTCAGTGACTCCGTCTGGCCATTGTGCCCAAGTCTTCCTCAACCTTAACAACCTCTCGAACTCCATGATTACAATTACAAACCCCGACACTCTTTCACCAGATCCGAACCTCACTCTTTGCTTGGTTCCAGACTCCATCAACCCCAATTGATCTTCCATCAAACCCCAGCTCCGCTCCCATTGATCGTGTAGCCTCCTACCCCTTCGCGTCCGCAAATCTCCCATACAGTCTTCTGCCTGAACCCCGCCAAGCCCGTCCTGTTTTCTCACAATCTGACTTCTCCAGACCTCCCCAGACCTGTTTGGATCACACCCCACCAACTATCTGCACAAGCAATCAGTGTCCAGAACACTTTTGAGTGTCCGGTTGCCAGTGCAAGGGGATCACGCCCGCCTAGTAAGGACTCGCCCAGTGCAGCTGAGCCCCCAGGGTCAGCAGAACCTGACATAATAACAAGACTCTACCTTACCCCATCCATGATGCCTGCACTATCTCCGCACACACGATCAAATAACTCCGATGTCTATGGTCTACCTGTGCCTGGAAACCCTTATGATTCATATGGCCCTGCCCAATTTGCCGAGGCACATTGAGTTGCGGATCTGACACCAAACGTCCTCTCCACTCCGGTTACATCCATACAATGGCTCCCCCCACGGACACCCTCCCCAACCCACACCCAACCTCGAACCCTTCACGCAGACCATCACATCATCTCCCACCCCACCCTTACCCTCTCTGCCAACTCTGTGCCCTTGCACAAAGTTGACCCTGATGTGACCCAAAGAACAGCATTCTAAAAACCTGGCAACCATCCGACCAAATGAGCGACAATGTCTCCGGCACCACGCCAACCCCAACAAACAATAATGCCAACCCACCATGAAACTGTCACCTATTGCGCAAAGGATCGCCAGCCACAATGGGACCACTGAGAACACGCTTCCCTGAAGCCCACCTGTGGATCCACCAACCCACTAGCAACCCCACAGACTGATGAATGCGACTCATCACCAACAACCTTACCGAACCCTACTACTAACCACCCGACCCTCACCACGACCACCTCCGAGGAACTACGCCCTCCGACAACTAGCCCCAAAATCACCGAAATCAAGCTCAACCCAACAACCCCAACAACAGAGCAAGAACCCCAGACCTAGGCTACGCTCCAACCCCAGAACCTGCTTCCGGTCAGTAGGGGACCTCGGTCGACTCGGCCGTCACCTCTGCCCAACAAATGAAGGGGCCCCAACACCTCCGACCCGGCCCCAACAACCCCGGAACAAGACCAAGACATCCCCGAGCCTCTGGACAGTCAGGAAAAGAATGGCTACGCACCTCCACCCTGCCGCCCAAAGCACAGCCCCAAAGTTAATGAGGAGAACCATGGCACCCCAACTCTCAACAAGGGACAACTCCGGACTGCACCGCTATTTCAACACCTTCTCCCACACAATCCGGAACCCCCAACATTGAGGACCCTTGATGCTGACCCTCCCTGCACGCCACTCCCGAACCTAAACTCCACCACCAGACTCCGCCACCTCCCACAAAGGAACCCCCAGCATAGGAGCCACCCCAAACTAACTATAGGAAAAAGGGCCCTATATGAAGTAGTTCCCCTAAGTACTCTAAATTTGCTGACATGTTCATATAAGGGAGGGAGAAGCCCCACCATCATCCAGAGAACATTGATCAGCTGCTCAAGCGACCTGACGACCCAAAGGGCACACGCTCCGATATCCTTAAAGGACCTCCCCCACCTGGCTCAACAACCTAAACAACCCCGTGCCAGCCCAAAACTGCCTGACCCACCCCTCTGACCCACTCCAAACCCCTCGACGCAGCTCCGGACCCTGGCAACACGACTCCGGGGCCTCCACTCCGACTCCAACATTTGATGACTCCAGGGCCTCCACTCCGACTCCAACATTTGATCAAGGGGACCTACGGCGCCAACCCAATAACAATGCCCTGGTAGCCCCCAACTCCACAACATAAATCACCACCAGCTCCAAATCCTGCCCCTATGCCGGAATATGCCCGTTGAACAGGGACCACATCACCAGAGCACCCAGAAGCAAGCCACATACGAAGTATCCTCTTTGGAGTACCCAGAAGCAGGCCACATGCGAAGTACCCTCTCTGGAGTACCCTGTCAGGTTCCGCTGACCCCAGGGGCTCAGCTGCACTGGGCGAGTCCTTACTAGGCGGGCGTGATTCCCCTGCATTGGTAACCGAACACTCGAAGACATTCCGGGTCCGGGTGGGTTGCGCGGGTAGTTGGGGAGATGTGATCCAGACAGGTCCGGGAAGGTCCGGAGAAGTCGGATTGTGGGGAAACGAGATGGTCTTGGCGGGGTTCAGGCAGAAGGCCGTACGGGAGATTTGCGGAAGCAAGGGAGTAGGTGGCTGTGTGATCAATGGGGACGGAGCCGGGGTTTGATGGGAGATCATTTGGAGCTGATGGAGTCCAGGACCGAGCGAAGAGTGAGGTTCGGACCTGGTAAAGGAGTGTCGGGGTTCGTAATCGTAATTGCGGAGTTTGTGAGGTCGTTGGTGTCAGTTGTGATCGCAGGTCGTGCCGCGCTGATACGTTGATGGGATCATTGGAGAACGCGGATTGCCCCGAGGTTGTCGTGATACTCCGGAATAGGTCGGAGGAAACAGGGTGTCGAGTTAATGATGGGTGGCGAAGATCGGGAATCGCGGGGGTGGTTCTCGGGGTTCGGGAAGCCCAGGGTAAGTGTCAGTGGCTGCGGGGCAGGCACCGAAGTTGGCCAGGGGGCCGTCGGAGTTAGCCGGGGGGGCGTCGGAGTTAGCCGAAGTAGGCATGGGGCATGGGCGGAAGTTCGGCGGAGCGTTGGGGGTCCTTTTGGGGGTTCGGGGTTTTGATGGACGATGTGCGGGGTTTCGGGGAACGGGTCGTGACATCACCCCCCTTTCAGCGTCAAGACCCTTCGAGACGCGGGGCAGGACGGGGGTCGGCGGGGCATGGGAGTCGAAGCCGAGCAATATTGATCAATCCGCAGCGAGTGATAGCGGTGTGGGAGACAAAGTCGAAGTGCGGCCGCCGTTTTGTCAGGGTCCTCCTCAATCAATTAAAAGCTTTGGGCGTGCCCCAGGGTTTCCCAAATTTCGTCATGTCTTCCCCCAGCGTTCCAGTGGCTTCTCCCGCCGATTTAGACGAGGTGGTGGTGTATGACGGTGGGGGTGAGGAGTTCGAGCGTCGGCGCCGGGGTAGCGTTAGGGACCGGAGTCGTAAGTGTTGTCGACTTTTCCTTTCGGGATGGTTGACGGGGTTCCTGTAGAATTGTCCGTAGTAGTAGTGGTGGATTTTCCGGGGGTTCCGAAGCGGACCAAGTTTCATCCCACGGTGCCAAAGGGGAAGGGGGCGTCCTCAGCGATGGTTCGGGGGAAGCGTCGAGCTTCCCCGCCCTTGGGGGCGGGACCCAGCAAGAGGCCGCGTGGGCGTGAGTTGTCGGCAGGGCCTCCGGAGTCCTCCCTCTTTTCTCCTGTCCCGGGCGTCCCCTCGGAGCGGTCATTGAGTCCCCCTGCGCCGATTCCTTCGATCACGGAGGTCTTCCTTTGCAAGCAGGTGGAGGCCTTGACGACGTCGTTGGCAGTACGGGAGGGTGAGCTCCGACGGGCGAGGGAGGATCGTGACGCAGCGTGGACGGAGAAGGAAGTGATGGAGCAGGAGAGGAATACTTCGGTGCGCGTGGCGACGGAGCGAGCGCTAGAAGCACGGGGTTTGCGGGAGCGTCTGGCGCAGGTGGAGGGGCAGCCCGCAGGGGAAGCGGAGGGGCGGGGACGAGTTCCGGAGGGGGATGCGTTGTGGGCGGAGCTGGAGGCGGCGAGGCGGAGGGAGGATTGGTTGGCCAACGAGGCCGCCTCGGGTCGCGCGGGGATCCTTCGTGAGTTGTCTCCCGTTCCTCCGTTCGTTATTGACGGTTCATTTTCTGAGTTTAGGCTGGGTGCGGGAGCATCGGGTCCTCTTGGACGGTGCCTCCGCGGCGTTCGCGTCGATTCAGGACGGGTTGACGCAGGGGTCCGCAGTCCAGCCTCCGGAGTTGCAGCAGGGAATGGCGCGGTTGGAGAGGTTGCTGGCGGGGCATCGGCGACGCAATGCGGTGGCCCCGGGGTCGTGGTGGGAGGTGGCGGCCGATGCGGGGGAGGCATTGCCGGGGTTGGCGGAGATCCTAGCGGTGGTGCGGGCCCAGATGGAGGTCGACCTGGGGGTTGGGTTTCCGGGAGGTTCGGGGAGGGAGTGAGGTGGGTGTGGGCCTCGTTTCTTGTCGCTCTTGGACTTGCTGCCTTCCCGCCTATTGTATATATGATTTTTTTGTACGCAAACATGTCACTTCTTGGTCCCTGGGCGTGTGAAGTGAGATTTTTAGTTTTGTATGAGGGCAAAGTAAGCGAAACACGCAGGGGTGTGAGAGGGAGTTGCATCCCTAGTGAGTCCAGAGGCGGGGGTTACGCCCGCTAGTGCCGTCTGCGCTGGCTAGTCCCGGGGTTTGTCGGGACGGGGCGGGGCATCGCAGGAGGGCTCCCAAGGTCTGGCGGGGGTGGTGGGAGTTCTCCGGTGGGGGTCCCCGGCATTTCAGGCAGTGTCATTGAGTTCGATTCTCGGAAATTCCGACTGGAGGTGTAGGGGACGTGCGCCGTATTGGTAGTGGAGGGTGGGCCTTCAAATTCTTTCACGGTGCCCAACGGGTTCGGGGCTTTAATTGTCTTGGCAGTGCGGTTGGCGGGGGGTCATGGGGGTCTCCCCATGGTCTGGCCCTTATGCTGGCATTGGTGGCGAGGGCGGCGGGGCCTTTTTCATTGGCGGGGTTGGGTGAGGCGAGGTTCGTCCTCGCAGTATAGTTGGTCCGGGTTGGGGTTGTGTTCCGGAGTGTTGCGTCTGTGGGCGGGCATGCTTCGGGTGGCGCTTTGGTGTGCTCCGGAGTGTCGATGACCGAGGGGGTAGGATGCGGGGTGATCAGTCCCAACCAGTTCCTTCGGGTCCGGGGCCGAAATTTGGGGTGCCGGATCATCTACATGATATTGCTTTCCTGACCAAAGGTAAGCCCGAGGCGGACAAAGGGGGTCTTACGTATTTCTGATACTTCCTTGAGTTCGGAGGTCCGGGGGTCGGTAGTTCCTTCATCGGGGAGGAAGTGGGTGGTCCCGGAGTCGACACAAGGGTCACTCGGTGGGGATTTGTTGGTTGTTCACGGTTGTTGGGGCGGCAGGGAGGTCGGCCGCGGGGAGGCACTGGAGTAGGGTTCCCCGGGAGATGCGGCAGGGTCGGGGCTGCTCTTCATTCGTGTTCCGGAGCGGCCCGGAGATTGTTGTAAGTGTGGGGGTGGCAGTGGGGAGAGGCACTGCCCGCTTTTCTGGAGGCTCTGATGATGTGGTCCCTGTTCGGCGGACATATTCCGATGTAGGGGCGGGTTTCGGAGTGGGTGGTGATTTCTGTCACGGGGCTACCAGGGCATCATTGTCGAGCTGGCGCCGTGAGTCTTCTTGATCAAATGTTGTGGTCGGAGCAGAGGCCCTGGAGTCGTGTCGCCAGGGTCCGGAGCTGTGTTGAAGGGTTTGGAGGGGTCTGGGTGGGACAGTTTTAGGCTGGCACGGGGTTGTTTGGGTCGTCGAGCCAGGTGGGGGGGTCCCTTGAGATTATTGGAGCATGTGCCCATTGGGTCGTCGGGTCGCTTAAACGGCCCATTGTTGTTTTCTGGATGATGGTGGGGCTTCTCCCTCCCTTATGTGAACATGTCAGCGAATTTAGAGTACTTAGGGAACTACTTCGTATAGGGTCCTTTTTCCTATAGTTAGTTCGGGGTGGCTCCTATGCTGGGGATTCCTTCGTGGGAGGTGGCGTAGTCTGGTGGTGGAGTTTAAGCTCGGGGGTGGCATGCGGGGGGGGGTTTTGGCATCCAGGGTCCTCATTGTCGGGGGCTCCGGATTGTGTGGGGGAGGGTGGTGAACTAGCGGCGTGGTCCGGAGTTGTCCCTTGTCGGGAGTGGGGTGCCGGGGTTCTCCTTATTAATGTCTAGAGGCTCGAGGATGTTTTGGTCTTGTTCCGGGGTTGTCGGGGTCAGGTCGGGGGAGTCGGGGCCCCTTCATTTGTTGGGCGGAGGTGACGGCCGATCGATTGAGGTCCGGAAGCAGGTCATGGTTGGAGCCTAGCCTAGGTCTGAGGTTCTTGGTTGCTGGTGGGTTGGTGGATCCACAGGCGGGCTTCCAGGGAAGCACGTTCTCAGTGGTCTCTTCGTGGCTGGCGATCCTTGTGCAGTGGGTGACTGTTCCGTGGCGGGTTGGCGTTATTGTTGGTCGGAGGGTTGGCGCGGTGCCGGAGACATTGTTGCTCATTTGATCGGAGGGTCGCCAGGCTTTAGGATGTTATTCTTTGGGTGATGTCGGGGTCAATTTTGTGCGAGAGAGCGGAGTTGGTGGAGAGTGTAGGAGTGGGGTGGAAGATGATTTGATGGTTTGCGCGAGGGGTTGGGAGTTGGGTGTGAGTTGGGGAGGGTGTCCATGGGGGGAGCCGTTGTATGAAGGTAACCGGAGCGGAGGGGACGTTTGGTGTCGGATCCGCGACTCAATGTGCCTCGGCAAATTGGGCAGGGCCGTATGAATCATAAGGGTTCCCCGGCACGGGTAGACCATAGACATCGGAGTTATTTGATCGTGTGTGCGGGGATAATGCGGGCATCACAGACGGGGTAAGGTAGAGTCTTGATATTATGTCAGGTTCCGCTGACCCCGGGGGCTCAGCTGCACTGGGCGAGTCCTTACTAGGCAGGTGTGATTCCCCTGCATTGGTAACCAAACACTCGAAGACGTTCCGGGTCTGGGTGGGTTGCGCGGGTAGTTGGGGAGATGTGATCCAGACAGGTCCGGGAAGGTCTGGAGAAGTCGGATTGTGGGGAAACGAGACGGTCTTGGCGGGGTTCAGGCAGAAGGCCGTACGGGAGATTTGCGGAAGCAAGGGAGTAGGTGGCTGTGTGATCAATGGGGACGGAGCCGGGGTTTGATGGGAGATCATTTGGAGCTGATGGAGTCCGGGACCGAGCGAAGAGTGAGGTTCGGACCTGGTAAAGGAGTGTCGGGGTTCGTAATCGTAATCGCGGAGTTCGTGAGGTCGTTAGGGTTGATGAAGACTTGGGTACAATGGTCTGACGGAGTCACCGAGACAGCGTCGGACGAGACAATATGGAACAGGAGTAGATTCGAGTGGAGATACGAAACGATAACGAGAACGATAACGAAATGGAGACAAGACAAGACCGGGAGACTGAGATAAGACCGGGAGACTGAGAGTAAGGAGAATGGGACACGAAACACGAAACACGAAAAGGAAACAATCAGACCATAGGTAACGTTAAGCAATATCAAGACTAGAGTACGAAGAGCTACTCGATGACTTATATACTGACTACCGGAGGACTTCGGGGTACGTCGGCTGTGGCGGCGGGGCTTGGCGGGGCTTGACGGAGTGGGCGGGTGTCGGTTGTGATCGAAGATCGTGCCGCGCTGATACGTTGATGGGATCATTGGAGAACGCGGGTTGCCCCGAGGTTGTCGTGATACTCCGGAATAGGTCGGAGGAAGCAGGGTGTCGAGTTAATGATGGGTGGCGAAGATCGGGAATCGCGGGGGTGGTTCTCGGGGTTCGGGAAGCCCAGGGTAAGTGTCAGTGGCTGCGGGGCAGGCACCGAAGTTGGCCAGGGGGCCGTCGGAGTTAGCCGGGGGGGCGTCGGAGTTAGCCGAAGTAGGCGCGGGGCATGGGCAGAAGTTCGGCGGAGCGTTGGGGGTCCTTTTGGGGGTTCGGGGTTTTGATGGACGATGTGCGGGGTTTCGGGGAACGGGTCGTGACATACCCTAAGGTTGCTGACACCCTCTCCAAAAAGATGCCACATGCCTTGACAATAATTTGACACTGAAGGAAGTGCCGCCCACCCACAACCAGCAAAGGACGTCACATGCCACGACCCCGCCCTTGGAGTCCCAGCCCACCACTGTCCCACTCCCCTCGCCCAACACAGATCGCTCCCAATGAGAAAACAAAACAAAAACTCCGGGACCCTCAAAGTAATTCCTCCCAAAAAGTTTCACACACCCCCAGAGAACCCAACCACAACTGATGGAGATCAACCCTGGAGCCCAAGAAATGATGAAGTGGCTCCTCCGACCCCACCCCGAACCCTTGAGGGACAAGAGACAACCCCCGAGGAAGCGTACCAAAACCTACCCTGCCCCCTCCAATTGCAGTAACCCCCGGACCACTCCGGAACACAAGTGGAAGAATGCCCAAACCCCGTCAACAGACTAAACCCACCCCCCAACCCCCATACCAACCCCGAACCCCTGGTCCTTGCGCTGAGAACGATGGACCAACAGAATATGTTTGGGCCTGTTTCCTTGCTCCGCAACCCCCAAAGTCTTTCCGCTGGGACGACCTGTTGCCAACCAGACCCCGCACTACCCCTACCAAAAGAAGCACCCCAAGCCCTAGAAGATGAAAGCAATGTCATGTAGGTGGCCTAGGACCCACAGACCCCGACTCTGGACCAGGAGAAACTTATGGGGACTGGTCACCCCAAATCCCGCCCCCTTGTCACCTGCACTCCAAAGTACACCAAACACCCCTGAGCACACCTGCCCATGAACACGACCCTCTGGAGCACGACGTCAACCAGAGCCAATATTTTGGAATGCAACAAAAGCCCCAACCCTGCGTGCCTTTCGTCGAATACAATACTCTGGAGCTCAACAGAACCCTGCCATATGCAGCTCCACCAAAACATAGATCCCAGGGCAACCCAAGTCAAGGAATCAGATCCTCACCCTAAGGGAGTATTTCCACCCCCACGCTGACCAAACCCACAGCCCAGGACGACCGGAGAACCAGCTCCCACCAACTTATTACAAGGACCCCCCTCCAGACCAACTATGCCGCGAGGACAAACCTTGCCCCACCAACCCCACCAATGAAGAGGGCCCCGCCGCCTTCACCACCAGCGCTGGCATAAGGGCCAGATCACGGGAAGACCTCTGTCCCTCCTGCCAACCGCACTGACAAGGAAACCAAAGCCCCAAACCCTGCTGGACACACGCAAAAGATTTGAAGGTCTGCCCTCCTGTACCAACACGGCGCACATCCCCACTGCAGACTGGAGAAAACCCCTATGCCCCTGGTCGGAAATTCCGAGAATCAAACCCAATAACACCATCCAAAAATGCCACGGAACTCTACAGGAGAACTCCCACCACCCCCGCCAAACCTTGGGAGCCCTCCCTGCAATGCTCCACCCTGCCCCGACAAACCCCGAGACTAGCTAGCACAGACGGCACTAGCGGGCATAACCCCCGCCTCTGGATTCACTAGGGATTCCACTCCCACTCACACCCCTGCGTGTTTCGCTTACTTTGCCCTCATACAAACTAAAACCTCACTTCACATGCCCAGGGGCCAAGAAAAGAACATGTTTGCATACAAAAATTACATATATATACAAGGCGAGGGAGGCAGCAAGTCCAAAAGCAACAAGAAACGGGGCCCACACCCACCCCCTCACTCCCTCCCCAGATCCCCCGGCAACCCTATCCCCAGATCAACTTCCATCTGGGCCTGCACCACTGCCAAGACCTCCGCCAACCCCAGCAATGCCTCCCCCGCATCAGCCGCCACCTCCCACCATGACCCTGGGGCCACTGCATTGCATCACCAATGCCCCACCAGCAACCTCTCCAATTGTGCCATCCCCTGCTGCAACTCTGGGGGCTGAACTGCGGACCCCTGCATCAGCCCGTCCTGAATTGATGCAAACACCGCGGAGGCACCGTCCAAGAGGACCTGATGCTCCTGCACCCAGCCTAACCCCAGAAAATGAACCGTCAGTAACAAACGGAGGAACAGAAGACCACTCACAAAGGATCCCCGCATGCCCCGAAGTGGCCTTGTTGGCCAACCAATCCTCCCTCCACCTCGCCACCTCCAGCTCCGCCCACAACACATCCCCCCCCGGAACTCGTCCCCGCCCCTCCGCTTCCCCCACAGGCTGCCCCTCTATCTGCATCAGACATGTCACGACCCGTTCCCCGAAACCCCGCACATCGTCCATCAAACCCCGAACCTCAAAAGGACCCCCAACGCTCCGCCGAACTTCATGCCCCTCACCGGCTAACTCCGACGGCCCCCTGGGCCAACTTCGGTGCCTGCCCCGCAGCCACTGACACTTACCCTGGGCTTCCTGAACCCCGAGAACCACCCCCGCTATTCCCGATCTTCGCCACCCATCATTAACTCAACACCCTGCTTCCTCCGACCTATTCCGGAGTATCACGACAACCTCAGGGCAACCCACATTCTCCAATGATCCCATCAACGTATCAGCGCGGCACGATCTTCAATCACAACCGACACCCGCCCACTCTGTCAAGCCCCGCCAAGCCCCGCCGCCACAGCCGACGTACCCCGAAGTCCTCCGGTAGTCAGTATATAAGTCATCGAGTAACTCTTCGTACTCTAGTCTTGATATTGCTTAACGTTACCTATGGTCTGATTGTTTCCTTTTCGTGTTTCGTGTTTTGTGTCCCATTCTCCTTACTCTCAGTCTCCCGGTCTTATCTCAGTCTCCCGGTCTTATCTTGTCTCCATTTCGTTATCGTTCTCATTATTGTTTTGTATCTCCACTCGAATCTACTCCTGTTCCATATTGTCTCGTCCGACGCTGTCTCGGTGACTCCGTCAGACCATTGTGCCCAAGTCTTCATCAACCCTAACAACCTCACGAACTCCGCGATTACGATTACGAACCCCGACACTCCTTTACCAGGTCCGAACCTCACTCTTCGCTCGGTCCCGGACTCCATCAGCTCCAAATGATCTCCCATCAAACCCCGGCTCCGTCCCCATTGATCACACAGCCACCTACCTCCCTTGCTTCTGCAAATCTCCCGTACGGCCTTCTGCCTGAACCCCGCCAAGACCGTCTCGTTTCCCCACAATCCGACTTCTCCGGACCTTCCCGGATCTGTCTGGATCACATCTCCCCAACTACCCGCGCAACCCACCCGGACCCGGAACGTCTTCGAGTGTTCGGTTACCAATGCAGGGGAATCACGCCCACCTAGTAAGGACTCGCCCAGTGCAGCTGAGCCCCCGGGGTCAGCGGAACCTGACAAGACACTCCTGCAAACCCCACACCTCTAATGCTCACTCCGTCACCATGTGCACTGATGTGTTCCTTTCCCACTCCATCGCCTCTTTCTCTGTCTGCGCCGCGTCACAATCCTCCCTCGCCCGTTGGAGCTCACCCTCCCATGCTGCCAATGATGTCGTCAAAACCTGCACCTGCTTGCAAAGGAAGACCTCCATGATCGAAGGAATAGGTGCAGGGGGACTTGACAACTGTTCCAAGGGAATGCCCGGGGTAGGAGAAAAGAGGAGAGACTCCGGAGGCCCCGCCAACAGCTTGCACCCATGCGGCCTCTTGCTGGGTCCTGCCCCTGAGGACAGGGAGGCTCAGCGCTTCCCACAAATCACTGCTGAGGACACCTCCTTTCCCCGACCACCCCACAAAAACCCCACCTTCCCCACAGACCGCCCCATGCTCCCCTCCTTTGGCAACGCGGGATGAAACTTGGTCCGCTTTGGGACCCCCGGGAAATCCACCACCACCACCACAGATGACTCTACAAAAACCCCATCAGTCATCCCAAGAAGACAAGTTGACACCACTTACGACTCCGGTCCCTGGCACTAGCACAGCGCCGACACTCAAACTCCTCCCCCCCACTGTCATACACCACCACCTTGTCCAAATCAGAAAGCAATGGAGCGGGGGAGACTACTGGAATGCTGGGGGAAGACATGACAAAATTTGGGAAACCCCAGGGTACGTCCAAGGCTTTTAATTGATTGAAGAGAACCCTGACAAAGCGGCGGCCACACTTCAACTTTGTCTCCCATGCCACTATCACTCGCTGCGGACTGATCAATATTGCTTGGCTTTGACTCCCATGCTCCGCCAATCCCTGACCTGCTCCCCGCATCTCAAAGGGTCTCGATGCTGAAGGGGGGGTGATGTCATGACCCATCCCCTGGACCCCCGCACATTGTCCAGCAACCTCCCATTCCCCAAAACCCCGACGCTCCACCAAACTTCTGCCCATGCCCCAAGCCTATTTTGATTAGCCCCGACACACCCTTGGCTAACTCTGACACCTCCCTGGCTAACTCTGACGGCCCCCTGGCCAACTTCAACACCTTCCCCGCAGCCACTGACACTTACCCTGGATCTCCCAAACCCCGAGAACCACCCCCGCTGTTTCCAATCTTTGCCACCCATCATCAACTCAACACCCTGGCTCCTCCAACCCATTCCAGAGTATCACAACAACCTTGGGGCGACCCACATTCCCAAATGATCCCATCAACATATCAATGCAGCCCGACCCTTGATTGCAACCAACACCCGCCAACTCCGTCGAGCTCTGCCAAGCCCTGCCGCCACAGCCGACGTACTCCAAAGTTCTCCAGTAGTCAGTATATAAGACGTCGAGTAGCTCTTTGTACTCTAGTCTTGATATTACCTACCCATTGTTAACGTTACCTATGGTCTGATTGTTTTCTTTCTCATGTTCCGTGTTCCGTGTCTTGTTTTCCTTACTCTCAGTCTCCTGGTCTTATCTCAGTCTCCTGGTCTTATCTCAGTCTCCCGGTCTTATCTCAGTCTCCTGGTCTTGTCTTGTCTCCATTTTGTTATCATTCTCGTTATCGTTTTGTATCTCTGCACGAATCTATTCTTGTTCCATCTCAACTCCATTTCATTTCATCCAACACTGTCTCAGTGACTCCGTCTGGCCATTGTGCCCAAGTCTTCCTCAACCTTAACAACCTCTCGAACTCCATGATTACAATTACAAACCCCGACACTCTTTCACCAGATCCGAACCTCACTCTTTGCTTGGTTCCAGACTCCATCAACCCCAATTGATCTTCCATCAAACCCCGGCTCCGCTCCCATTGATCGTGTAGCCTCCTACCCCTTCGCGTCCGTGAATCTCCCATACAGTCTTCTGCCTGAACCCCGCCAAGCCCATCCCATTTCCTCGCAATCCAACTTCTCCAGACCTCCCCAGACCTGTTTGGATCACACCCCACCAACTATCTGCACAAGCAATCAGTGTCCAGAACACTTTTGAGTGTCCGGTTGCCAGTGCAAGGGGATCACGCCTGCCTAGTAAGGACTTGCCCAGTGCAGCTGAGCCCCCAGGGTCAGCAGAACCTGACAATGGCTTGCTTGAGGGCATCAAAGGAAACTTGCAAGGACTCCCACTGCAATGCTGTGTCCTTGACAGTGAGGTCAAAGAGGGGATGGGCACAGTGGGAGAAATCCTGTATGAACTTCTAGTAGAAGTTACCCATTGTTTGTTCTCTATCTCAAGATTTTTCATGTGACATTGGTTGAAATCTTGCCTTCAAACAATATTCTTACTCACCCTCAAACTCTTGTTCACACAATGATTTTTGGCATGAATTCCTCATTCTGTCCTTACACCTTCTGCACCATTGAGATCTGCTTCACTAGATGCATCCAAAATGCTGGAGAGTGTGGTTGGACTGAAATTGAAATGCAATGATCTTTCAAGCCATGCAACTCTATGCCAAATTCCATTGACTCTCTTGGCAGCATGCCAATGGATCTCAGTTGGTAGACAAACTTGAACAATCAAAAGCTCAATGATTCCTCAAATCCATCACAACTATGTGTGATTTCTTGCAATTGTCTTTACTTGATGGTGAGAAAGTATATTTGTAGGGGCAATAAATTTATATCCACCCATGCACACTAATTTAGCCATGTCAGCATATCTGCAAGAAGCATACATATGCCTGCTATCAACTGGATTAGTGATGTGGGTCCTTCAAATTTTCATGTGGACAAATTGCATCAGAGGACCGTGAAAACACCAGTGTGCACAGAGCAACCAACCATGCCTTTCCTTGTAGATGTCTCATTGCACAAGGTGAATAATATGAATTTTTACTCTCAAAGTTCATATCTCAATCCTGCTTTGAAGCAGTGTTGCTGAGGTCCCTGCTATTTGGATCAGGGTCCAAATTGAACCTTATCTCATTCTTGACAGAATAGATATTCACACTGGAACTGTACTCTTTAAGAAGTTCAAAAAAATCTCATTCTCAAACTCCTTAATGCCTTCAAAACAATCTCTATATATTATGCAATGACAGACATGGGAAAGTGGCTGTGTAACCAATATATGCAATGACTTTGGATGGTGCTGAGGTAAGACTGACTAATGCTGACCAATTCTTACATAATAATTGCCTTTTCAGGGTGAACACAATACAAGTTGGCTGTTTTTGGCCATTTGAACATGTTTTCTTGAAAAAAATTACAGAAGACAAGTTGAATAAATATATAACATCATTTGACTATGTGTAAAACATGTCAGATAGTCTGCAGAGATGCAAAAGGCCAAACACAATTTAGTGGACACTGCTTTTCATGCCTCATGTGTTTTTTGACACAACATGACCAAACAATGAACATTTCTGAAGTTGGGAAAAGGAGGCCACACAACAAAGTATGTTTGGTCACATATATTGATTAATTGATGTTGACTAACAAGCTTATTAGTAAATCATTAACCACACTGAGCTATTGATATATTGAATATCTCATCATGCAAGTTAATTTTAATGGTTTTTGACTATTAAAATACTTAACAATGGATGTTTCAGGCAACCACCTACTACTCCTGAAAGCCAAAGGCAACAAGCTAGGATTCAAAGGAGACTTGAACACTTACAAATGACAGATCCTGATGATTGTTGTGCAAATAGAAACAATAGATCTTTGGAACAGATCAATACTATGGTTGTCCCACCACTTTGATTGGGGGCTGGGGGTATGGGAACTGAGGGTATCAATCAATCTATGGGATCTGGGGATATGGGATCTGGGGATATGGAATCTGAGGGTTTGAGGCTTAATCACCAATCTATAGCCACTACTTCTAGCTCTTCAGGAAGACCTATTAGGCAGCTAGCACCTGATGATGATCCATTTTCTATGGTCATTCCTGAAACTGTTTTACCCGAAGGATGGAATGCCCCTTTACAGAAACCATTACCTAGATTGGTGCCACTTCTGCTTGCTCCTCTACATAAAAGAGTCAATAGACTCAATCAGCCTATTGTTGCTCAAGCAACTATGAGTATTCCTGAAACTCATCTGCCTGAAGGATGGAATGCCCCTTTACAGAATGTCTTGCCTAGAATGGTGCCACCTCTGCCTGTATTTGGAAGAGTCAAGAGGCTGGGACCAGTCAATCAGCCTACTGTTGCTCAAGCTACTATGGATATTCCTGAAACCCATCTGCTTGAAGGATGGGATGCCCTTTACAGAATCCCTTACCTAGATTGGTGCCCCCTCTGCCTGCTCCTATACATGGAAGAGTCATAAAAGCTCCTGTACCAGAACCTATGCCCATGATGATACCACCCCCCCCCTCACACACTAGCTCCATTTCAAGAGCAACAAAGGCTGAAACAGAGGCAACAGGAGTAAGCACTAGCAGCCTTGCACAAGCAACAAAGGCTAAGACATATTACTCTGGCTGAAGAGCAGAAGAGGCAGCAAGAGAAGGCACTAGCAGTGCTGCAAGAGCAACAAAGGCTCAGACAAATTGCTATAGCTGAAGAGCAGGAGAGGCAACAACAAGCTTTGGCTATTCTGAGCCAGGAGAGAGAAAGAGAGGAAGAAGAGCAATTTATGCCAGAGGTTAGTTCAAGAGGGATTTAAGTGCTACTTTAACTAATAAAGTTGAATAGCATATAGATTTGAATCCTGAACATAGGTCTTTGAATGCAGCTATGGCTCAAAGGATCTTTCAAGGCTGGAAAGAGCAACATGTAGCTGATCTGGAAGGGAACTTCAATGGTTTAAGTGTTCAGAATGACATACCTTCTGATGATGACTTGGAATATGGTTGATCCTGCAGAACATCAACCAGCAGAGCAATTGGATCCTCCTCTTGATGATCCATTGGGTCCCCAGGATGACATACCTTCTGATGATGAATTGGAATATGTTGATCCTGCTAGACATCAACCAGCAGAGCAATTGGATCCTCTCCTTAATGATCCATTAGGTCCTCAGGATGACATACCTTCTGATGATGACTTGGTATATGTTCATCCTGTTCAACAGACCTGCAGAAGACTTGGACACTGCCCTACCCAATGATCCACCACAACTAGAACTTGCTGAAAATATACCAGCAGAAGAACCAGAGCTTCCCCTTCCCCCTCCTATTCACCAACCACACTATCTTGCCCCTATGTCTGCCAGATGTCCACACTGCCAAGCTCTACATTTTGATGCTGAAAAGCTCACCAAGTCTACTATTTATAATCCAAAGTTTGGGATGTGCTGCTTACAAGGCCAAGTAAATTTGCCCAGACTTAAAGATGCTCCAGCAGATTTACTAAACCTACTCCATGGCCACCATCCTCTCTCTGACACTTTTAAAACATCTATCCATCAATACAATGCAGCCTTTGCATTCACATCTCTGGGGGTTAAAATTGACCATGCTATTACCAATGCACCTGGACCATACAGCTTTAGAATCAATGGAGAACTACATCATTTGATAGGTGCCTTGCTTCCTATTGAAGGCAATCTTCCTGTATATGCACAGCTCTACTTTTACAACCACAATCAGCAATTGGATTTTTGTGGACAGAACAATCCCAGGCTTGATGCTCAGATAATGACCTCTTTGCAGGATATACTTGCTAGAGTCAATCCCTTCATTGACTTAAACAAGCAGGCCAGGCAGATGATGGGAGAAGTTCTAGAGGGCCAACCACCTCCACTCCAAATAGGGATATATTGACAGTCATGTTATTTCTTACCTATCATTTTTCTTGTTGAGCTTACAAACATACTTGAACAGCGTCTACACTTCAGGTATTGACATTGGACATGCTCTTTTCTTGTGATTTATAATTTTATGCATCATATTGACCTTGTGTACTTTTTACTGGTTTACCAGAGTGACACCTAGTATGTATCACAAACACTTTGGCAGATGCCATCACTGGCAGTGACTACTATGCCTTTTCTTATACTATACCTGCACGCAGTATAAATACTGCCTGTACATAGAGACTAAAGACAATGAACAGAGTACCAATCCCCCTCACTAGCTCTAAGCTTACCAGCTTAAGATCTCTTTTTGCTCTTTTGCTTGCCATTGACAATGACTTAGTAACAAGTCTTGCCAACCTCATTTTTGACTTTGTGTGGTACCAACTATGGGTGCCCTTTGCATTATTTTGACTTAGCAATGCTAGCAACTATGGCTAGCAACAAGTTTGCATTCATCCCCCAGCTCTTTTGTCTTCACTTTTCCCTTTATTTCCCAACTCCCCTTTTACCACCTATCCCCCTTTCTTAGCAACTCTTTTGTCTTCAGTTGTTTCCCTCTCTTTTTCCTAGTGACCCTTTGTTACCATCTAGTGACTTAGGCTGGCAATAGTGACTTTTTCCATTTCTCAATGACCCCACACCTGTTAGCTCTCATTCTCTGGGACAGTTACTGACTCACCCTCTTATTAACTTCCTACTGCCAGCTACCCTATCTAGTTGCTAGTGTATAGGTCTTACTTTGGGTTTCCTGCATGGCACTAGGTGGCATAGGACCACATCAACATTATACAGAATGATGCCCTATAGCACATGGCCAGAGCCTTCAGAATGACACCTGCTAATGCCCTAGATATAGAGATGTCTATCCCACTAATCTGCCTATCCCTAGACAAAATGCTAGACAGCTATACTGACCAATTGCACAGACTCAACCAATCACACCCAATCCTTGCCTGGCTACCAAACACATGGAGAGCAGGAATATGTGCAAGTTCTGTTCCACCATTACCCTTACAACCCAGTAGAAGGCAAACAAATTATCCCACTAACTGTACCCCCCTGGAAGTCACATAACATCTTGACCATGCCAGGTATTTCAAAGGAGGAGGCAGCAGAGACACACAAAACTCTGGCAACTGGTCTCCACAGCAATGACTCAAATCTGCTGGTATACTCAGATGGATCTATGTTAGCAGATGAGGACAACCCAGGGCACAAAATGGTAGGCTGGGGAGCAGTAGGTTACCACAAAGGCAGAGAGATCTCTACTCAGAAGGGTGGCCTGGGACACACAGCAGAAGTATACAATGCTGAAATGACAGGACTCACAGTTGCAGCAAAATTGTGACAGACATAGCAAGGAAAAACTGCAGTATAACTAATCTATACCTATTTGCAGGCAACTCAGCAGTGGTATCAAGCATATACAGCATGAAAGATATGGCCTGCCAAAGACTCATGCAATCATTCACACATGCTGTCAATGAGTTCCTAGATGAGCAACCAGACCAAACAGTGACAATACAGTGGTGCCCAGGACACAAAGACATCAAGGGTAATGAGAGGGCAGATAAAGTGGCAAAAGAAGGAGCCCAAAAGTGGCAAACTAAGTCTGTCACACTCACCCACACAAAAAGACAAATGAAGGAATGAGTCCTTGAAATATGGAGGGCAAGATGGCAAAAATCCCCCCCCACAGGAGGGTTTGCGCCAGCAAACAAGCTACCTCCAAGTGCCAAACCTCGGAAACACATTAAGGAACTCCCGAGAGAACTATTTGCAAGACTTACTCAATGTCACACAAGGCACTCTTACATAGGTGACTACTATGCTAAGTTTGTTCCTACTGAAACCACTAGGTGCCCATGCGGCAAAAGATACCAGACTTGCAAACACATAATAAGAGAGTTTTCCAAATACAAAGAACACAGGGATATATTGAGAAAAGTTGATGAAGGACTGGACATAGGTAACCTACTGGGCGTGACAGAGGGCATTGAAGCAATGGGAAAATTCCTAGCCAGATCCAGAGCCTTCATGAAGATGGAGTACCAAAACTGGAGGAAACACCAAAGCCAATGATGGAAGACAATGAAGATGAGGATAGAGACGAGGAATATTGGAGGAGGCTGGATGCGAGGGAGGAACAGGATGATTACAGGGGGAGGACCGAGGAGGAAACAGTGAACAGAGGAGGAAGCAAGGATGAGGAACAATGACACACTAGGACATCAAGGGAAGACACACCAGACTACGCCACTGAAGAGCAGGGTATACTCACAGGTCTGCGCAATGAACATAGGGACGGCGCACGCGCGACACATAGCAGGCGCACAAAAGGGGCCAGAGGCCCCATCTCCACTTTCTTTCTTCCTTTAATTCCTTACAGTTTCTTTCTTTTACGCGGAACATTCCAACTAGTCTGCTACTACACATCGCCCTACCCTACTCATCCACGCTAGCGAAACTATCACCAGGAAAAGCTCGGAACAACGCTTACGTACTATTTTATTTTGCATTCAAACTACCATACGTAGCTGTACAGATTACAGCTCGCCCCTTAGCCCAATCCGTGGCTTGTTGGCGTAAAATAGAGATCCATCCATCTAGCGTCGGCATCCTCCGAAGGTTACATGTTTGCGAAGAGGGGTCAAATAGCGTTCACTAAGGGAGAGGTTACGTCATATCCACCATGTCCATAAATCAATCGATCCCCACACCCCTTGGTTTGAACAATCATTGACGCCTGCAGGTCGCTATTCACGTTGGAGATGGCAAGAAGCTCGCGCACGATGGAACCAAGGTCGAGTTTGTTGGCAGCATAGGTTCGTTGCACCCATTCGCCTCGAGTACCCAAACCAATTCAACCAGAGCTGTTCTACGACCGGGGTCATCATCATGTATTCCTCTCCTCTTCCAATAACTCGCTGTGCCAGAAGAAATGTGTCAGACACAGACATTCGACTTTCTTTTCAAGAATGTAGAGTATCAGTTTGAATCTTACCAGGGCATCAATGTCAAACTAAGGTGAGTCCTACCAGTCGCATGCTACATTCACTAATTCCTTCAAAAGATGTTCCATCCGTGTTTCCATCTCCCGTCGTATGGCTGTCTACACAGTACAACAAATCTCAGTGTGTTGCCTTCCTAACCTCTGGGCACCCTCTCCCTAATTTATCGTAGATACCACCTCAAAGACGTCACCGTCGGCCAGTTCTACTTTCTCCTTGTGCAACAAAGATCAAACACATGGAACTCTCTATCATCCGCCGCGAAACGATCGGTGCACCTCCAAATCAATGTAGCGAATCCCAAGTTTGAAATCATGAACGGCGACCCTGTGTGCGGTGAGCACTCTTGATCGACCGTCCTCCACCAAAGCTATAAATCAAATTCTCAGGCGAAACAATACCTATACACCTCCTCCTCGGTGGCTTTGACCTCACTCCAACATTCCGCGACGTCAACAAGAAGTTCAGCACGGAGTACTATCGCAACCTCGTTCTGATCGATGAGGAGGACCGACGGTACTTTAAGCAGCAGGTACGTCACCTCTCCGCTCTCCCTCGCCATGAATTCAACAAGGCTCTGAGATTTCTCCCGCAGATCAAGTCATTCTCGTCAAGATTTCGGCTGAGAACACCCTTGCGATCCAGGTTAATCTATACTCTTCGTCAGATTCAAGAATTGGTCAGGAAAAACTTGGTCAGAAAAGGCGATGGATACGCTCTTAGCATCGATGCGTCCTGTCTGTCCTTTTCCATGATCTGGTTTTTAAAACTCGCTGTGGGCGCGGGCTGGATTTTCTCGGCACAATCTGCGCATTGCATAACGTGCGTGCCTCTCTTGTTGATCGTTCGAATCCCTGACTTTGACTTTGACGTGTTGACAGCAATCAAACAGCGATTTTCTCTCAGAGCTCGGAGTATCCTGGGCCATCGACGAATTTTGTTGGAATTTCTGGCCAAGGTGTAATGTTGTTAATTAGCCCCTCAAGTTTACTATATGGCAACTTGGTTTCCAAATATTGACGAGGACGCTGACGGATGTATTTTTTGAAATCCAACATCGAAACAATCTGCTCACTTCCCGTCTTTTCTGTTAACTCTCTCCTGACCACTCCGAGCCGTACATCGAAATGGTTCATGCTATTGCAACCAGTGCCGGACGAACACCACCACGCTAGCTATACTTGGATCATGTTCCATCGCTGAATGCCTAGAAAAGGTTCTTATGCTCGCTTTTCCTTCTTCTCTCTGCGATTCTTGTCAACATAATCTCCCGACCACTGCGAGAGAAATGCCTCTTTGTCTTTGTCCCTCCACTCGCAACCTCCTTGTGCCCCGTCCCCTGGTCGCTGTCGGAACTGCAGCTACAAGTGTTGAATGCGCGTGAGTTAATGCCACGGTCGTCGATGGTTGGACTGCTGCTGCTATTTATCATCGACTGCTTTTGTAGGCGTTTTGATGTTTCAAGTCACCTTCCTACGGCCCGAAATCAAAGTTCGTTACAGAAGAATGATTGGACCACAATGTGAGGGCGCGTTGCGCCGTTCAACGCCGCAGCTGTGATCGCTTGCCTGACCTGGAAATATTGCTTGTAGTGCCCGTCCTCAATTATGTATATGTACATTTACTATGTACGACGATTAAACTATGGCCATTGAAACAAGATAATTTTCGAACAAGCCTATCATACGTCAGATAGCAGCCGTGAAAAGCTTCCCACAGCGAGCGAAACACCAGAGAAACGCAAGAAATCTGTCCTCTTCCTTCCAGCCACGGTCATCAGGTGCAGGTCCTCGTATCTCCTTGCGACGCTTTATCGCTGCATTTATAATCTAAACAATAGTGTGAGAGAAACTTGGCAAGTGAAACACGAGAGCTTACCAACCCATGGAAAGTAAGCCAGGCTCAATACTCCTTCCTCATCTGATCTCATCTTACTGCATCTCTTGATGTCTTCAACTTCTATCTCTTTCGAATAATCAAAGCCTTTCTCCTTAACCCAAGACCGTGTGGACACTCTCCTGACGTCTATGTTATACTGTAGATGTTCGATGCTGATAAGATGCCACATATTTCTGTCATCCTCACTATCGGTTTCATCGTCGCTATTGATTTCGTCATCACTATCGTTGGTCTTGTAATTTGACCATTTTGCTTCGTCATAATTTTGGACGATATTCCGAACTGTCAAGAGGAGTATGCTCCAAGGATAATGGATAGTACCATCAAGAGCTAGTGGTCTATTATGGGGGTAGCGGTCGTAGGCTGGCATGAGGACTATTCAGTGAATGATGCTAGGCTAGGACTGATTGATTATTTTGGCAAAACATCAAAAGCGGATCTGAGAAAGCTTTGAGAGAGTGTACCTGGTATGGATTAGGCGCAGCGTACTTGAACTTGAAGGCAACTGAAGGCAACTAGCGACGACAAGAAATCATGAAGTCGTGGCACATATGATATATTGTACACATCAGATGCATCAGATGTTGATCACGGATCTGGCATCCCTGTTGACAAGCAACCTTTGTTGGTTCCGTCAACTTGACCAAAGAGTAGATACCTTGGGACAAACATGTGTAGGTGCCTGAAATAATATCAAATAGATAACAAGTCCTGCCCGAGACCAGGACATCACAAAGACCCAAGGTCATAGAGTCGAAGAATGATTGAGTTATATGATGGCCAGTCATAATCCAGCCTTTTTACTACAATGTGAGGGCGCAAATTGTATGGACTCCGTTGTAGTGCTACAGCTTCTGTGCTCAACTATGTGCGCATGCAAAGTGACAATCGACCCGTAGCCATTTATACATACATTTTTGGCCAGCCTCATATGGCAACCGTGAAAAGGTTATCACAGCGAGCGAGTAACCAGAAAAACGCAAGTAATTTGTCCTCTTCCTTCCAACCCCAGTCATCAGGTGCAGGTCCTCGTATCTCCTCGCGACGCTTTGTCGCTTGTGTCAAACTCTAACAAATAGTGTGTGAGAAACTCGGCGAGTGAAACACGAGAACATACCATTCCATGGAAAACGAACCAGGCGAAATAATCCTTCGTCTGATCTCGTCTTACTCAAAATCTTGATGTCTTCAACTTACACTTCTTTAGAATAATCAAGGCCTTTTTCTATAGAGTACGACCGTGTCCATGCTCTCCTGATGTCTATGTTATACTGTATGTTCGATACAGATCAGATCATCGCTATCGGTTTCATCGTCGCTATTGATCTCATCATCACTATTGTCGGTCTTGTAATTCAACTATTGATACGATGGTCTCGGAACTACAAAACCAGAGGGAACGAAAAAGTCCGAAAAAGCAAATATATTGTAATACAAATACAATATATTTACAGAGGGCTGAAAACTGTAAGCCGATAAGCAAACGTCGAAAACAGTAGACGTGGACTCACCTCAAAAAGTATCACTCCCAATACAAAACAACGAAAGACTCGACCGAAAAGCCAGTTTTACGGCCAGGAACAAACGATGTCAGGAACCTCGGCGTAATCACCGATGCCAAGATTGGGTGCTGGCCCAAGCTCGCCGCAGGAACACCTGGTCCAGTAAGGAAGCGTGAAAAATAACCACCTTACTGGCTCATTGTAACCATGAGCCTTGCGCCTCGCCACCCTCGAGGAAGAAGAGCTCACGCGCTGGAAGGAGGAAACAAGTGGGAGAGGAAAAGAAGAGAAAAGGACGCACCATAGCTGCCAAACCCAGCCCACGCGGAACCCCGACGACCAGACCAACCATCGGCCGACTACGCGACCAGACAACAATGAATAAAGCATGCCATCGCAAGGTCCGTGCACAATAGGAGCAGTATAAAAGGGAAGAAAGGTCAAGCAGTCAGACAAGCAAACCCTTGCCACGGCTCGGTGATCCCCAGGGAGCAGATCGTTTAGGCCTACGAGCAAGATTAGCTTCAGGCTATATAGTATAATAAACTTTTTCTGCCCCTTTTCTTATTTGAGAACCATCTTAAATTAAGCAAAGAAAATCAATGAATCTATTACTTGCTCTACTTCTACAGTGAGAACTAGTAGTTGAGAACCCCGAACTCTTGCAAAGTCTAAGTTCGACATGTCTGGCCTAAACTTCATAACTTAGTGTCACTGTCAAATTTAGATTTTGCATCATCTGGAGCCCACCACGAGGGGTTCTTTAATACAAAAACTCATTTTTGGATCTCTGTGAGGAGTCCAACCCAGAAACATTAGTTTTGCACCACCTGGGTCTTGGCCCAAAACACCTGAAGTTATTGCAACCAAGGTGAAAAACTCTGTTACATTAAGGAAAAGAGAAACTAGGACCAATAGCAGTGGTTCAAAGTCCTTTTTGCCTGATCCTGAAACCTTGCTCAGAAGAAGAAAGCTTCAGACTGAGAAAGCAATTTCAAGCTCACCAAAAGAACTGTGCCCTACTACTCAACCAGTTTCTACTACCTCAATTATGGAGCAAAATATCAGATACAAACTACCACTGCCTGACAGCAGGGATGCACCTAAGTTTAAGCACACTGAACTCTCTGAAGATCATCACTTTTTACAAAGGATGATCTCTCTGTTTGAGCATGCAGGGATCCAAGGAGATAAGGAAAGGAAAAAGAGAATCTTGGAGTATGTAGATGCTCAGACTGAACAGGAATGGCTGGGCTTTGATTCCTTTGGAGATAACTATACTTGGTCTGCTTTTGAAAAAGAGATCAAGGAGTCTTATCCAGAAGCAGTGGATGACACAGGTAGTGTTGCAAACCTGGACAGAATCTGCAGAGAACATGCCAGACTTAGTAGGAATGACACTACAGAAATCCATTCTCTCATAAGAAAATTTAGAGCTGAGGCTAAGAAGTTGGCTAATGTCACTGGGAATGGGTTTCTGATAGACAAATTCCTGGGATGCTTTACACCAGCTTTTGGAGATGTAATTGAGGAGAGGTTGATCAGTAGATATGGCCACTACAAAGACCCTGCTAGAAATAGGCACAAGGACAACAAATATGACCTATCAGAAGTGCTGACAGTAGTGGGGACCTTGATAGATGGTGCTACTGTAAGGAGCCCTAGAGAAGAGAAGGTAGAGAAAAGAGAAACTAGTAGGAGGAACATTAAGGAGGAGGAAGTGGAGGAGAAAATGGCTCATCTACAAGATGCTGTGGTTACCATTGGGAAACAAATGGGGAGCATCCAGAGTACTATGCAAGCTTTGCAGGCCAGTCAATTGGACATGTGCAATACCTTCTTGAATACCAAGGGGAGCCAGAGTATAAGGACAGAAGGGCCTCCTACATTTCCAACTTCTGGGAGAAGTGGTGTTACTTGCTTCTATTGTTGGCAAACTGGACATAGAATCTCAGAGTGTGAAGTCATTAAAGGAGATGTACAAAAGGGATGGATCATACTGTTGGAAGGGAGAGCCAGACTACCTAATGGTGCTCCTCTACTCAGAGATCCTGCTAGTATATCTCCTCATGCTAGACTAGTGCAAGTACATGATAAGCAAGAGAGCATGTACTTTGGATGGCCAGAGGATGACCCTCCAGAGACAGTCACTTACTCTACCTATATAAACTCAGCTAGAGACACAAGGGATGACATGCTAGAACACATTCAACATAAGGAGTCAGACCACAAGGAACACAGCTAGTCCTGAAGGACAGAAATCTTCCTCTAAGGATTTTTAAATAACTCAATGAAGGCCATCAGGAAAGAGGCATCTCAACCAGGAGTATCCTCATTGCCAGAGAGAACCCCTGAAAAACCCTGGAAAGAAATGCTAACTCTGGTGATTCCACCTAGAGTTGCACCAAAACTGGACCTACCTTTTGAGAAGGTTCCAGCCCTCAATGAGGGACCAGACTTGCCAGTGCAGGACACTGTTAAAAGTTCCTTAACAGGAACAAAGAGGAAGGAGTGGGATAGGACCATTGATAAGCTCTGGGAGGCTACTGTACCTTTCAGTACTGGAGAAAAATTGACTCTCAAATCAGGGACTCAGTATAGGGATCCCAATATCCCAAGAGTAGCAGTTCAACAGCAGACTGTAAGGGAGAAGAAACCACCTGACAAGGTAGATGTCAATGACCTACCAATGGCAACCTATTTCATTGCAGATGGGACACAGGATGATTTGCCTACTGGTGCAGTAATGCATCAGGATTGTGTAGCCACTTACTTGGAAAATATCCCTCCAGGAGAAAAGCCAGTGGTGGTGTATGTGGCTAGAGATTTGCAAGTGTTGAGATCCTTGAACCCCATTGTCAATCAGAGGGGGCAAGGAGAGACAATTCTACATAGTGGTTCTCAGATAGTCTGTATGGCACTAGATGAGGCACTTTGCTTAGGATTGACTTGGGATCCAGACATATGTTTAAGGATGGAAAGTGCCAATAGTCAAGTGAATACATCAGTTGGTTTAGCCAAAAATGTACCATTTACTTTTGCTGAAGGCTTCACTATCTATCTACAAGTGCATATCTTTGTCAAGTCAGCTTATACTGTCTTGTTGGGTCATCCTTTTGACACACTGACAGAGAGCAACATACAAAACCTTCAAGATGGCAGTGCCATCATAACTATCAGAGATCCTAATACTGGTTGCAGGACAGCTCTGCCCACTCTTCAAAGAGGGAAGGTGCCAAAGGCAGGTGTTGGGGGAGATAGTGATCCAAAATTCCAAATCTCAATGATCTGGTCAGTGACCAGGGAGAGGTGGCAGTGATGATTGAAGAGAAGGAGAATGGTGAAGTAGTGGTGACTGGATACACTATAAATCATAGTGGATTCAAGAACCAAGAGTTGAGAGATGTGTATCTGCAGGCCTTTGCTGCAGAGGGAGATGTAGGAGGAAGAGATGAGAAGACATTAGCAGCCTATCTAAATGGGCAGCTGTGTCAGATACCAGAGAAGTTGGAGGAGATCTTAGTACAGCAGGAAAGCCTAGAGTTAGAAGCAGGTGTGGGGGAAACTGCACAAGTATTTTCTAAGAAATACAAACCTGTTGCTAGAAAGGTAAAACCTGTACTAAGAACCTCTCCTGAGAAGTTTAGAATTGAAAGATGTATCACTGGAGATCCACTAGCAGACATGCTACAGTTGGACCCAAACCCACCTGATTTCAAAACCACAGGGAGGTATTCTGCTGAGTGCAAGGAGATCATTGACCAAGCACATGGTGATGGTTTCTTATGGGCAGAAGAGATGAAAGCAGTAAATCTTCTAATGATGCTACAGGATGAGGCTTTTGCATGGGATGCTTCTCAAAGAGGTAGGCTCAAAGAGGAATTCTTCCCTCCTGTAGTAATGCCAGTGATTCCTCACACCCCCTGGGTATTGAAGAACATTCTCATTGCTCCTGCAGTCATAGATAAAATCTGCCAGATGATAAAGCAGAAAATTGAGGCAGGAGTATATGAGCCATCCAACTCTTCATACAGATCCCAGTGGTTCACAGTATTGAAGAAGGATGGAGAGAGTTTGAGGATAGTTCACAGCTTGGAACCTTTAAACAAAGTGACCATAGCACATTCTGGATTGCCACCAGCAACTGAAGAATGAGCTAGTCATTTTGCTGGCAGGGCTTGTGGAGGAATCTTTGACTTGTATGTGGGATATGATGAGAGAGTGTTGGATGTGAAGTCTAGGGACTATACCACCTTTCAGACACCCGTTGGTGCTCTAAGGTTGGTAACCCTGCCAATGTAAGGGGACTTCCTTTTCCAACCTCTGTGACTGGTTCCAGCATCTCTGCAGCTTGTCCAATGCCTCCACAGCTCTTTCCAGCACTACAGAGATCTCCAGAGCACTGCAGAGTTCTCTGTATTACCTCAGCGACTCTCACCCTAGGGTTAGGAGTAACTTCAGTCACCTGTACAGTAGTTCCCATGCCTCTGCCACCCACTGATGTGCTGCACCAAGCAGTGGAGATCCTTAGACTTGTTCTCTTTGGATTCTCCTCTGCTAGGTGATTAGTTACTGATTTGTTTCATTGTTTACTCTGCTAATATACTTCAAATTCCCCTCTGCTAGCTGCATGACTCCAATCCACTGCACCACAGGTTGCCCTTACAGCAGAACAAGTCTCCTAAAACTGGCCTGGAAGCCCTGCAGAGCTGCAAGGAACCTCTAAGCTGCTATCTGCCACTTCTTCACCAGGATTAAGCATTGTGGAGTTCTATGTCTCAGCTTGCCAACCCAGACACACCCTTGGAGGCCCCAGCCCCACAGAACAAAGCCTGGACTTGCCTGCTCCACCTAGAAACCCAGGTGCAATTAACACAATCATCTCTAACCCACTACATGACTGAACTCTCTACCCTCTGTCAGACAATGGATCTCATCTCCCAGTCCCTCCAGGCATTGCTAGAATGCCTAAGCCCTAACTCTGCCCCTCCCATGGCCAAGGAACCCACCTGCTGTGGCATCCACTCTGGCAGCTCCAGTGACCCTGTGGCTGCAGATCCCTTGCCTGGCACTGCCAGATGCATATGACGGCACTTGTTCCAGCAGAGAGAGATTTCTACAGTCCTGCTGAACCTACATCCACCTCAGCAGGGATGATTTTGAATCTGACATGCTGAAAATAGCCTGGGTGCTGTCATACATGAAGGTTGGACATGCCTCCACTTATGCACTGTGAGTTTTCTGCCACCCTGGAGGTGTGGGGAGTTTCCCAGAGTGGGCCACCTTTGAGAAGGACTTCTGCACAGAGTTCTTTCCATTGGACCCCACCAAGACAGCAGCACTGATGCTACATGACAGGGAGCAGTACAGACAAAGAAAGTGTACTTTGGATGAGTACATCGACTTGTTCCAAGCCTTGGTCAAACAGGCTGCCTACTCCAATGGCCTCCAACTGTGCCTCACCTTCCGGGATGGCTTGCACCCTGCCTTGGTGGAACACATTGACAACCTGGTGGAGAGTTGCCCCAACAATGAAAAGATTGTGTCATGGTATGAGGTGGCCTGGGACCAATGGCAGCTCATGGAGATCCAGAGAGAGCTCCACTGCTCCCATTCTATGCTGCACCCTGCTGTGGTCAGCAACTTCTGCCTCTTTGTGCCTACTCACCCAGTGCTGGTCCTCACTCCAGCTGCCCCCATCAGTTGTCCCTTACCACTGGGGATCCCCATAGATGTGGACATGGCCTGTCAACTCTGCACAGCTCTGCTATTGTGTTGGAGATGCAAGAAGCCTGGGCACTTTGCATAGCACTGTCCCTTGGGCCTGGAGGTATGCTACCTTTCCATGGCAGAGCAGGAGGAACTTCTCCTGCAGCTACTGGCTGCAAAGGATGCCGCCAGAGCTCTGCTGCTGAACAAGACTAAGCCAGAGTTGACCCTAGAGGAGGACAACACATGTTCCTCACCTCCAGAGTTCAAGGGGGATTTTTAGTCAACCAATGGATGAGGTGTATGCCTCCATTGCTGGGTGCTAACAGGTTCTCTTGTCTGTTGATAGAAAATGATACTGCCTTTTCCAATGCCCTTCATTCTAAGACAGAAGAACCTCAAAGCCCCCCTCCAGACATACAAGTACTAACTCTGGAGCCCCCACCAAGCTCTCTGACACCTCTGAAGGTCTGTTGGCATGGCCCCACTTGGGCACATTGAATGCACTGACAGTATGTGATGGCCTCCACCCCGTCTGCCCACTCCCTATGCCTCGACATGGAGATTGGGATCATAGACACTCAGCAGACCTGTGAAGTTGTGGCCCTTCTGGACAGTGGAGCTATGGGACTGTTCCTGGATATGGAGTTTGTCAAATGCCATAGCCTCACTATGCAGCCCCTCCCTAAGCCCAGTCTGGTCTACAACATCAACAGAATGCCCAATAAAGCCAGTGCCATTAGCTCTGTGGTGGATCTGGTTCTTTGATATCAAAACCATGTGGAGCACGCTGTATTTGCTGTCACCAGCCTGGGGAGGCAGGACATGATCCTTGGATTCATGTGGCTCTGAGAGCATAACCCCAAAGTTGACTGGACCAGAGGTGAGGTGACCATGAGCAGATGCCCCAGAAAGTGCTCCACCTGTGCCATAGAGGACAGAGTGGAGCATTGGACCCCAGTCTAGGAATGCACAGCCATCTGAGCATGTTGCACTGGCCCTCTCTCCTTTGCTGATCTAGACCTCCTGGACCCCCCATCTCTGGCGTTCCCTTGTAGGGAGGTCCTCTACAAGAAAGATTGGAGCAATGGCAGAGCCCTGGAGGAGGAGCATGGAGGGGAGTTTGGTGGCATACACTAACCAGAGCTCCCAGATGAAGCAATAGAGGCAGGGGATTGAATTTACATGACCACTATCCACTATCCACCCTCCATCACAGAGATCAGGGCTAGCCAGACTATGTCCCAGAGGCTGGCCCAGGCCTTTGCCACTAACACTGCACCTAAAGAGTTCCAGGAGGCAGTACCCCCCTACTTGCATGCATTTGAGGACATGTTCTCCAAGGCCTCCTTTGACTCTCTTCCAGAGTGCAAGAAGTGGGACCATGCCATTGAATTACTGCCTGACTCGGCACCCTCCAGCTGTAAGGTCTACCCCCTCATGCACAGAGAGCAGGATGAGCTTGATGCCTTCCTCCAGGAGAACTTGGACTCCAGTCATATCCATCCATCCAAATCCCTGATGGCTTCTCCAGTCTTCTTCATCAAGAAGAAGGATAGCTCCCTCCAACTGGTACAGGACTACTGGGTACTCAATGCCAAGACAGTGAAGAATTGCTACCCTCTCTCCCTCATCTCCAAACTCATCAACAACCTCTGAGGCACATGATACTTCACAAAACTGGACATCCAGTGGGGTTACAACAATGTGTGCATCCAGGAGGGAGACGAATGGAAGGCAGCCTTCCAGACCAACCAGGGGTTGTTCAAACCACTCGTTATGTTCTTTGGTCTCACCAATAGCCCCACCACTTTCCAGACCATGATGAACAACATCTTCTAGGACCTCATTGTGGAGGGTGTAGTGTGCATGTACCTTGACAACATCCTCATCTATACCAAATCATTGGAGGAACACCATCAGATCACTTGTCTCATTCTGGAATGCCTCTGCCAGCACCAGCTCTACCTCAAACTGGAGAAGTGCGAGTTTGAACAAACCTGGATTGAGTACCTTGGCCTGATCATCTCCCACAGAGCTGTACAGATGGACTTGGTGAAGGTAGCAGGTGTGGCAGAGTGGCCAGAGCCCCAGAGCAAGAAGGAGGTACAGGCATTCCTTGGGTTTGCCAACTTCTACCAGAGATTCATCCAGGATTTCTTGCATCATGCTCACCCACTGTTTGACCTCACAGGAAAGGATGTTACATGGAGCTGGGGACCTCTGGAGCAGTTAGCCTTCAACACCCTCAAATGCACTGTGACCCCTGGACCCATTCTCCTTTTCCTGGATGACAACTCTCCCTTCCATATAGAGGCTGACAGCTCCAACTTTGCCACTGGAGCAGTGCTCTCACAGCAATATCCAGAGGATGGGAAGTGGCACCTGGTGGCCTTTTACTCCAAAAGCCTGAATGCAGTGGAGTGGAACTATGAGATCCATGACAAGGAGATGCTGGCCATCATCTGATTGTTTGAGGAGTGGCAGCACTTTCTCAAAGGTGTGTGGCACAAGTTCAAGGTCTAGACAGATCACAAGAGCCTTGAATACTTCTGGATGGCCAAGAAGCTTGACTGCCAGCAGGCCCAATGGTCCCTCTACCTTGCCAACTTTGACTTCTCCTTGCACCACAAGCCTGGCTAGAGCATGGGAAAACCAGATGCCCTGTCTTAGAGGACAGACCACGGAACAGGGGAAGGGGATAACAGTAACATCATGCTCCTCCACCCCAAATTGTTTGTGATCTGAGCCATGGAGGGCCTTGCTGTCAACAGAGCAGAAGCAGACATCCTCTAGAACATCCAATGGGGTAATAAGGATGGTCGACAGGAGGAGCTTGTGGCGCAGGCTGCTCAGACACTGAAATTGGGGCATGCTACAGGTGTCAAGGTGGTCTGCACCAACAAATGGGCTCTCCAAGACAGAATCCTGACCTTCTAAGACTATATATACATTCCCAACATCCCAGAGCTCCATCAGAGGATTGTGGAGCAACACCATGACTCTTGCATTGCAGGGCACCTAGGGTGGTGGAAGACACTGGAGCTAGTGTCACAGAACTACTGGTGGCCCCAGATGTCTCAGTACATTGGATCCTACACCAGTACCTGCAATCTTTGCCTCCAGACCAAGCCCCAGCATAGACTTCCCTATGGACAGTTACACCTGCTCCCAGTGCCTGTGGAACAATGGAGCATAGCATTTGTGGACTTCATTGTAGAGCTCCCCAATGCCCATGATTATAATGCAATCATGGTGGTGGTGGATCTGTATAGAAAGAGAGCGCACTTCATTCTGACCCACACTACCTGCTCCACCATGGGCACTGCAAACCTGTACTGGAGGAATATCTGGAAGCTCCACGGCCTTTCTGAATGCCTACATTTTGAATTGGGGACCACAATTCATGGCAGAGTTTACCTGTGAGCTCTACTGACTGCTTGGAGTAAAGCTCCACACCACCACCACCTACCATCCACAGTCCAATGGCCAGACAGAGCATGTAAACCAGGAGTTGGAACAGTATCTCCACCTCTTTTGCAATGAGCACCAAGATGACTGAGACAAACTCCTCCTTGACACCAAATTTCAGTACAACAACCATGTTCACTTGTCCACTCAGTTTTCCCCATTCTTCCTCAACACTAGACAGCATCCACACATGGGTTTTGAACCCTGGGCCCAAGCCTTGGAGATGAGGCAGTAAACAAATTTGTGGATTGGATGAAGAAGTTCCAGGAGGAAGCCCAGGCCACACTGGTAAAAGCAAAAGATGACATTGCATGAGACTACGATCATGGGAGGACCCCAGAGTGCAGATATCAGCCTGGAGATCAAGTCTACCTGAGCGCCTCTGACATTACAACCACCTGTCCCTCAAAAAAGCTGTCACACCACCAGTTAGGACCGTTCACAATAGAATGACAGGTAGGACACTTGGCCTATTGACTCTGACTCCCCATGGGGATGCACCAGCTTCATCTGGTGTTCAATGTGGTCAAACTAGCCCCGGCTCCTAAAGATCCTATCTCAAGGTGACATCCACCACCTCCGCTGCCTCTGGTGGTGGTCAACAACAATGAAGAGTATGAAGTGGAAGAAATCCTGGACAGCTGTTTATTCCAGAGATGACTACAGTACAAGGTGAAGTGGAAAGGCTACAGGATCAAGGATATTTCCTGGGAGCCATGGGAGAATGTACATGCTCCTGGACTTGTTAAGGAGTTCCATTGGAGACATCCAGACACCCTGCATGTCATATGGGGCATCTGTCCAATCTCACCAGTGGACCATGCAACCAGGGACTACTTCTACCCCACATGTTGAGATGCTGCACACTAGAGGAGGGGTGATGTCAGGGGACTTCCTTTTCCAACCTCCATGACTGGTTCCAGCACCTCTGCAGCTTGTCCAACACCTCTGCAGCTCTTTCCAGCACTGCTGAGTTCTCCATATTACCTCAGTGACCCTTGCCCTAAGGTTAGGAGTAACTCCGGTCACCTGTACAGTAGCTCCCATGCCTCTGCTGCCCACTGATGCGCTGCGCTGAGCAGCGGGGATCCTTGGACTTGTTCTCTTTGGATTCCCCTCTGCTAGGTGATTAGTTACCAATTTGTATTGTTGTTTACTCTGCTAATATACTTCAGATTCCCCTCTGCTAGCTGTGTGACTCTGATCTGCCACACCAGAGGTTGCCCTTACAGCCAATGGGCTGGACAAATTCAGTACCAATCTTTCATGATGACATTACCTTCATCTTGAGAGATGAGATACCTCATATAACTTGGCCATATATTGATGATGTGCCAATCAGAGGTCCACCTCACAGGTATGAGTTGCCAGGTGGAGGCTATGAGGTTATCCCAGAAAATCCAGGCATTAGGAGATTTGTATGGGAACATCTGCAGAATGTAAACAGAGTGTTACAAAGAATCAAATATGCTGGAGGAACTTTCTCTGGGAAAAAGTCAGTAGTCTGTGCAGATGAGATTGTAGTGGTTGGACACAGGTGTTCCTATGAGGGACAGAAACCTGAGACCAAGCAATTGGCCATTGTTATGGGGTGGGGTGATTGCCAGGACAAGTCAGATGTCAGAGCTTTCCTAGGTACTTGTGGTACCTTTAGGATGTTCATTAAAGACTATGCCAAAGTGGCTGCAACCCATTGACAAATTGACTCAAAACCACACACCATTTGTTTGGGGTGAGGAACAGCAGTCAGCAATGACCCAGTTGAAGAAGTTGCTAGCTGAAAGTGCACCTCTAAAACCACTTGACTATGAGTTGGGAGGGGCAGTGGTCTTATCAGTGGACACTTCTTGGATGGCAGTGGGCTTTGGAAAATTCCAGGAAGCTCCAGACAATCCTAAGCAATGCACTTGTGCTAAGCTAGGATCCATCACTTTGAATGAGAGGGAGGCAAGGGTCTCACAACCTAAAAGAGAACTCTATGGTTTGATGAGAGCCTTGCAAGCTAATAAGTATTGGCTAGTTGGTTGTAGGAAGCTTGTAGTGGAGACAGATGCCAAGTATTTGAAGGGAATGCTAAGCAATCCTGGAGTAGGACCTAATGCCACCATCATGAGATGGATTGAGGATGTACTACTCTATCATCTTACTTTGAGGCATGTGCCAGGAAAAACCCTTAGTGTTGATGGCCTGTCTAGGAGGCTCAAGCAGCCATGAGATGAGGAGTACCCACCTGTTAATCCAGAGTTGGTGGACAACCCAAAGACTATGCACTTGAATATCCAGCTCAAACCAACAATGAACCAGGATGGGAAGATTGGGAACCCTTAGCACTTGCAGAGTTTGCAGATCAAATTGACACTAGAGGTGGCTATCTACATGCAGTAGCCACTGAAGTATCAGATTTGAACAAGAACTTGATAGAGCAAGGTCTTAAGAGGTGGAACTTAGGAAGGCAGTTCTAAGTCAGCAGCAGACATCTAGAATCAATCCTGTTGCAGTACTATCTCTCTCTCAGCCTCTATTGCCCACAGAAGGTACTGAGGAAGAAGAGAAAGCAGACTTACAGGCCTACTTAGAACATAGAAAGGGTGGTGAGTGGGATGGCTTGCTACTAATTGTACAAAGCTGGCTACAAGACCCAAGCAAAGAACCTGAGGGTTTGCAGGGTTGGGACCCAGACAAGTTCAAGAGGTTTGCAAGACAGTTCTTCTTTGATAAAAAGGGGAGACTGTACAAGTGCAATCATGAGGCAAGGCATAAGCTAGTAGTCAATATTGATAGGCAAATGTTCATGCTTAGATCAACCCATGATGCCTTGGGGCATAGAGGGACTTATGCAACTAAAATGTTGATACAAGAACAATTTTGGTGGCCAGGAATTGATGGAGATGTGCAGTGGTATGTTGGGACTTGTCACAACTGTCAGATACATCAGAAGACAGTTGTAAACAGAGCTCCCACAGTGACCTATACCCCCTCTATCTTCCAAACAATCCACATTGATACCATGCACATGACTCTGGCTTCAAATGGCTGTAAATATATTGTCCATGGTAGGTGTGCATTGTCTTCATGGATGGAAGGAAGACCTCTGCACAAGGAAAACCATAAAACAATTGGTCAATGGTTGTTTGAGGATGTGATTTGTTGCTGAGGTTGCATTTCAAAGATCATCACTGACAATGCTGGACAATTCAAGAAAGTCACAGCTTGGATAGAGAGTAAATATGGGATCAGAGGCATTGCCATCTCCCCATATAACTTTCAAGCTAATGGCAAAATTGAAAGACCACATTGGGATGTCAGGCAAGCTTTATTCAAAGCTTGTGAAGATTGCACTAAATGGTTTTGGTCCTTCTTCCATGTAATGTGGAGTGATTACATTACTATCCAGCAGAGATTTGGATGTTCACCATACTTAATGGTCACTGGGGCTCATCCAACTCTACCTTTGGACTTGGTAGAGGCTACCTGGTTCATAGAATTAACAGAAGGGCCATTATCTACAGAAGAGTTGATTGGTTATTGTGCTAGGGCTTTAGCTAAACACCACCAACATGTGGAGGAGATGAGAGAGAGAGTCAGGAAAAACAAACTCCAATGGGCCTTGAAGTTTGCAGAAGAACATAAAGACTCTATCAAAGACTTCAATTTCAAACCCTTGGACTTGGTCTTGGTCAAAACTATGATTACAGAAAGTTCACACAGTGCTAAAATGCTTCCATGTTTCCATGGTCCAATGGTAGTAATTACTAAGACCAGGGGTGGTAATTATATTATAGCAGAACTGGATGGTTTGGTTTGGCAGACCAGGGTAGCTGCTTTTAGAGTAGTCCCTTACAAATCTCGGAGATGATTGGAGCTATTCCAAAGCCTAGAGCAATGGGTTGATATCACTCCAGAAAAGTTGGAAGAGTTAAAGAAGGAACTACAAAAGCCTACAGGAAATACCATACAAGACTTGTTATTTGGTTCTATAAGGCTCCACAAGCCTCTAGACCACAACATGGAAAAACCAGAAATCAGCCCCAGAAAGTTGATGAAAAATTAAGATTTTATTTAGCAGAAGTAAAAGAAAACTTATTTAAGTCACACATTTTTGGGGTTAATGACATCAATTGCAAGGATACGAGGATTTTCAGGGCTAAGCTAAGAGTATGGCTATGCTACACAAGGCAGAAACAGAGATGGTGCTTATACTGGGGTAGCCAACAATAGATCCATGGCATTTTCAGGGCTGTCTGCTGGAGAATTGGTAAGCTTGATGTCAGAATCATCAGCAGGGGCCTGGAAGGCTGAGTAAATAAGAAGAAGAGGAAATAATGGAGTAGTAAGGTGTACCTTGGGAGAAACTCAGAGATCACTGAGAAGTGAACTGGTCTTCTCAATCTCAGAGGAGCCCAGGACTTTGTCCAGGTGCTTGAGCCATGTAGAGATATGGCAAAAAGTCTGGAGGCCAAGGTCAAGAGAATACAGTTGTTGCTGGGTGGCCAGGTCAATGGCTTCACAATGCTTTTGAAGTTTGATGAGTGGAGCTGTGTTGTCCTCATTGAGAAGGTGATTTTCAAAGGCCACATCAATCTGGCCCAGCAAAGCAAGCATGGCATCACTGCCAAGCTTGAAACTAGCTAAAAGCAGGAGTCAAGAGAAGTGGGGCAAGAAGCAGTCAGGAGGTCTCACTTAGGGAGGGGGTAACCTTGACCTTCTTCAGTCTGGGTTTGCCCTTGGGTTCTGCCTGTAAACAGGGCAGGAGAAGCATTAATTGATTGAGGCAATGTATGAGGAATGCCACTTGAGAAGCTGACAAACTTATGTTAGCCTTCTATTTGGAGGAGTGAGTGGGGGTCAAACCAAGCATCTCCATGTTACAAGCCTCACACTGGCAGCACTGTCACTAAAATAAGTCAGAGATGAGAGAAAGGATAGAGTAAGAAGCAGGATGAACTTCCTGTGTCTCATGTCTGCACTGTTCCTTGTGCCACTTCTTGTCTATAAAGATGAGCACATCAGCAAATGAAAAGAAATGCTGGATGTCAGGGGCATCATCAGTGGAAAGGTGGTCAAGCAAAGGAAGAATCTGGGACAACATATCCATGAGCCCTTTCTGCTCTGACAGCCTGGGATAATTGGATTTGTCAGCAAAGTGCTAAGATGAGCATGAGGAAAGAAGATGATAGGGGAAGGCAGACTTACCAAATGGGTCATACCAATGTACTGGGCATGGTCACCATCTGAGCCTGGAAAAGCCTTAGCAGTATTGCAAATGCCAATGATGGCAGAAGCAAACAAGGGCAGCTGGAGGATAGCTACAATAACCTGTTGACTGTCACATTTTATAGCATGTTTGAAGTTGGTGAAATGGTCAGTTGACATGGGAGAGGCAAGAGCAACCAGTGCAAAAGGTCTAGAGGCTTGGCAAGGGGCAGTAGGGATAACAATGCTGACTGGGGGAGCCATGGGGGGAGAGCCACAAGGGGGAAGGCTTTTTATACCTGGCTAGGAAGAGGTTGGGTAGAAGGGATGGAGCTAGAAAAGTTTTTTTTCAGTGGAAAAAGAGAAAGAATTTTTTTTAGTATGAGGGCAAGGCTTAGCAAAGCTTACCTGAGTAACTGAGCTGACTGAGGGCAGTCAGTAGTTGGTGTAGAGGAGGTGATACAATGGTCTCAAAACTACAAAACCAGAGGGAACAAAAAAGTCCAAAAAAGAAGATATATTGTAATAGGCTGAAAACTGTAAGCCAATAAGCAAACATAAAAAATGGTAGATGTGGACTCACCTCAACAAGTATCACTCCCAATACAAAACAATGAAAGACTTGACCAAAAAGCCAGTTTTATGGCCAGGAACAAACAATGTCAGGAACCTCAGCATAATTACTGATGCCAAGATTGGGTGCTGGCCCAAGCTTGCCAGAGGAACACCTGGTCGAGTAAGGAAGTGTGAAAAATAACCACCTTACTGGCTCATGATAACCATGAGCCTTGCACCTTGCCATCCTCAAGGAAGAAGAGCTCACATGCTGGAAGGAGGAAACAAGTGGGAGAGGAAAAGAAGAGAAAAGGATGCACTATAGCTGCCAAGCCCAGCCCATGCAGAACCCCAATGACCAGACCAACCATCAGCCAACTACATGACCAGACAACAATGAATAAAGCATGCCATTGCAAGGTCCATGCACAATAGGAGTGGTATAAAAGGGAAGAAAGGTCAAACAGTCAGACAAGCAAACCCTTGCCATGGCTTGGTGATCCCCAGGGAGTGGATCATTTAGGCCTATGAGCAAGATCAGATTTGGGATATATTGTATAATAAACTATTTGTGCCCCTTTTCTTATTTGAGAACCATCTTAAATTAAGCAAAGAAAATCAATAAATCTATTACTTGCTCTACTTCTACAGTGAGAACTAGTAGTTGAGAACCCCAAACTCTCACAAAGTCTAAGTTCAACATGTCTGGCCTAAAGTTTGTAACTTAGTGTCACTGTCAAATTTAGATTTTGCATCACTATTTTGCTTTGTAATAATTTTGAATGATATTCTGGACCATCAAGGAGAGTCTTCTCAGAGAAGAATGAATAGTAATGTCAAAGGCAAAGGGTCTATTGTGGGAGTAGATGTCATAAGATGGAATGAGGCTATCTGAATGGGTGACAAAAGCCTGACAAGATTGGAGGTAAAAATTCAGACAAGAGCACAAGGGGAACTTACAGTCTGTGCTGATGTTAGGTCAGAGCCAAGGCATGTGGCTTGAGGAGTAGTCTGTAAGGCCATTAATTATTCTGCCAAAAATAGAAGCCAATCTCACAGTTGAATCAATGGACTCAGTACTTACCTGGAATTAGTCAGACAGTGTAATGAACTTGAAAAGATTGCAAAGTTGTGCAACATCTGCATCAGATGCATCAGATGTTTATCAATGATCTGATTACACTTGACTCTTCATATGTCCAGGTCAGAAGCAGAATCTCTTACATGTTGATTCAGCCTTCACATTCAAATCTGAAAGTGAAAAGAGTATCAAATTGAAGGCATCTGAAAGACCATATGGTCTTCTTATGCAGACAGAGACAGTGTTAGAATCCAGGTGTATAACTGAGTGAGATCTATTTGATCAATGTAAGTTTGATACCTCAGTGCGGTAAAAGGGACTGTATTAGACTGTACCTATTTGATCAATGTAAGTTTGATACTATGGTACAGTCAGTAATTCTGTGAGTATGGTTAGGTGTAAACTACTCACCCTCAGTCCAGTAGAAGTGACTGAGGGTGCTATCTAGGAGAGTCCAAATATATATGCACAGTATACAATGGTGCTTTGTCCTCAATGTGATAATAACAGTGCCTGGGCCCAATATATTGTGAAGAGCATGCCTGGCCTGACACAATGGGTGTGTGTGTGTGTCCATGACTATCCAACACTCCTCCTCACCACAGACAACCACAACCCAATCATAGACACTCCTCCTTGCATGTGGAATCATTATCACAGGCCAAGACAAGGCCACAGGTATAGGGATGTGAGACCAGGGAGTGCCTTAGTAAATATATCAGCAGTGTTTTCTTTTGATGGAACTCAGTGTAAGATTAATTTGTTTGTTTGGATGCATTCACAAAGGAAGTGATTCTTGATATCAATGTGTTTGACTTGTGCATGAAGAAGGAGGTCTTCAGACAGTGCTATTGCTGAATCATTGTCACAGAGCATTTGAGTAGGCTGGCTTGTGAAGTTGTGTCTGATATCTTTCAGCAGTGTCCAGAGCCAGATGCACTCCTGAGCACACTCAAAAGCTGCCATGTATTCTACTTCACACAATGATGCCACAACCATTATCTGTTTTTGTACTGCCCATGAGATTGCTCCAGTACTTAGATTCCATATATACCCCCTGACACTCCATCTGGTATTGGGGCAGCTGGCCCAGTTTGAGTCTGTGAACCCAGTGAAGTTGATATTGGTGTCCTTGCTCCTGAGGTGAAGCTGTAAGTCATGCATACCCTTTAAGTATTGTACTAGGCATATCGCAGCATTCCAATGTGATGTAGTGTAGGAGTCCAGATACTGGGTGAGCTGTTGTACACCAAAGGCAATATCTGGGCACATCAAAATTGCAAGATACAGTAAGCAACCAACCAGTTGTCAGTAAGGGGTGTGATCTAGAGTACATTGCTCTTCCTGGGATAGGTTCTTTCTGTTGACTCTGCATAGCCTCAAGTTGGGATCTATTGGCAAGGAGACTGGTGTGGCATCTATTTGACCAAACTGTCATATGATTTTGTTGATGAGTGCTGTTTGAGACAGCTTGACAATGCCACTAGCATGATCCCACTCCATGGCAATGCTGACAACAAAACAAGGCAAGCCCAGATCAGATATTGTCCAGACCTTATGCATTTGATCTTTGAAGCATTTGTTCTTGTCTCTGCTACTTGCAATGGAGAGGAAATCATTGATGTGGAGTGCCACTATGACTGTGCCCTGGTCAGTAGATCTATGGTAAATGCAAGATTTGCATGCTAATTGCATAAATCCCCATGACTCCATGTTCTTGTTTACCATCTTGTTCCAGATTTGCCCTGCCTGCTTCATTCTATACAATCCTCTCATCAGCATCCAAACCCAGTCCTCTTTTCCTTCCTCTTCAAAACCTTCCAGCTGCTTCATGTATTGAGTTTTGTCTTCTGGAAGTACACCATATAAGAACACTGTCTTGACATCAATCTGGCTTGCATCCCAGCCCTTCACAGCTGCAAGGTGGAGTAGGATTCACCACAATTCCATATGCACTGTGGGTGAGGTTGTTTTGCTATAGTCACATCTGTGAACCTGTTTGTATCTTCTAAAGACAAGTCTAACCTTGAACCAGGTTGTGTTCCTGTATTTGTTGCGCTTGATCTTAAATACAGGATGGCCCATTCTGACCTTTTGCCCAGCTGGAACTGCAGATCAAGGGACAAGTTTATAGACTTCCATTTCATGGAGTGAGTTGAGTTTGTTGCAATATGCAGCCTCCCATCTTACTGTGTCCCCTGATCATTTGGTCTCAGCCCATGTTCTAGGTTTGTCATTCAAGTCTGGTGCAATGGGATCATTTCCAAGCTCTTCTGTGGCAGCTAGGAGGTATTCAATATCTTCTATCAATGCAATGTTGGCAAGGTCTGGCAGGTTCAGCACAGTGCATTTGTTTACTTCCAGTCCCTGGTGGCCCTATAAGCTTGCTGTTGACAACTTACAACATTCACAGACACAAATCTCACATTTGCATCACAGCTGCAGCACACTCACATGATGGCCATCTCAAAAGGACTTGTTTCTCACCTTTGTTTGCTATCCTAGCAGGATTTGATCCTTGCCTCCTTTCAAGAGAACATGTCTTTTGCCAACTGGAACATATACATTCAGAACCTTAATGCCTGACTCACAAACACTGCATCTGAACATGCCCTGACTAACCTTGTACTCAAAGCCCATTTTGAGTTGCACATGAAATGTGACCTAGGAAGATTGATGTGAGGAGGTTTAAGAGCACCATGAGTTTTGCAAACTGGATCATTGAAGTTACTGAGCTAGATGAAGAGTTGGCTGAGGATCAAGTGCAGACCCAGGCAATGATAGATGCCAGCCAACACTGAGAGGGCTGCCAGATGCAAGCCACTGGTTAAAAGAATTTCTGAACCACCCTCCCACACTAACAGCATCTCTCCTGGGACCTCTGGAACAACCACCCCTTGCCTCAAATTATTGAAGCTCACAGACAAGGCAAAGAGACTACTTGTTGAGCACCAAGGCTGCACATGCTGCCATACATTTTACTATAATCACCCTGGGACCCCAGATGCTTGTCCAATGAAAGCCTCAAGCTCATGGCCTGACCCAAAAACCACCAGGGCCTTGACACTGGCCATGGCCTTAGCTGCCAAGCCAAAGGCCATTGTGGGACTTGCGTATATTGAACTCACCAGCAATGAAGAGGTCAGAGATGAAGACTCAGAGGATTCTTATACATATGCAATTACATCTCCTCCTCCTAACCACCCCTTGTCTGCACCTCACATGACGGTTATGCTGGAGGGGACAGGACAAGCCATCTCTTCCTTCCCCCTCTCTATCTGTGCAATCATTGATAACAGGTGTCTGTCAACAGTTATTAGCAATGAGCTCATCAAGAAACTTGGATTACAATGATTTTGACTACAAAAAGTGAGGACAACCTCACATCACTTATAGAAAACCCTTTGACATGCAATGAATACATCTGACTGGAGGCAACAGTGGGTAATGGAGCATGGAAATCCAGAGTTTTCAGGGCAAAGGTTAATGTTGGTCTCCCTGTACCATTAATATTAGAAATTCCATTCCTGTCTGCCAAGAAACTAGTATTGGACATCAATGAGAACATGGCCATGGACAAACATACTGGTTTTGACATTGTCAATGTCTCCTCATCTCCCTCCCCTTCTCCTCCCTTGCCAGCACCACAGACACATGCACAAGCTAAGACAACTGGTAGCACAACCTGCCATTGGTGTGCAACATCCCCTCATTGCAAAGACCACACTCCCCTGAGCCAGATAATGGCCTTAATAAGGAAACAAATTGAGACCCTCTCCCTCAAAGAAGAGCTTCAATGGAAGGACAACAAAGTGAAGCAATTATATGCTGACCACTTCCCTTCAGAGCTGCCAAAGATGCTGGATGAGGTCCCTGACCCCATTTATCACCAGATAGGACTAAAAGATCCCTCACAGGGTGTCAACTGTTGAGGATATGGGGCCCCAAAGAAGTTTTATGAGCCTTGGAAGAAACTCCTGGAGGAACATCTGGCTGCCAGATGGTTACATCCATCCTTGTCAGAGTTCACATCCCCAGCTTTCTGCATTCCTAAGAACCATGACAGTGTACCTGACTTTACAGTCCTCCCATGCTGGGTGAATGACTACTGCTTACTCAACCAAAACGCCATCCAAGACAACTTCCCTCTTCCATGTGTGGATGACATACTCATGGATTGCAGCAAGGGGAAGATCTTTGGAAAAATAGATATGACAAACACCTTTTTCCAAACAAGAGTACATCCTGATGATGTACACCTGATGGCCATTTGCACACCTTGGGATCTATACAAATGGGTCATGATGCCCATGGGTGGATATAATGTGCCCACCACACACCAGCATTGAATGATGGATCCCTTACATGAACTCATCAGTGTCATCTGCCATGTCTACCTTGACAACATCATAATTTGGTCCAAGACAATGGACAAACATGAGGAGAACCTATGGAAGGTCATAGACACACTCTGGAAGGCAAACCTTTTCTGCAACCTCAAAAAGTTGGTACTGTTCACATCCAAACTCCATTTCTTGGGCCATATTGTATCAAAGGATGGCATGTGAGCAGATCCTTGGAAGGTCAATAAGATTGCAGAATGGCCCACCCCTACCACTGCCACTTCTGTACCTTGGCAAACACCTATTGGTTCCTAGCAGCACTCACATATGTGAACTGCTACACAGTCTGGCTCACAACATGCTTGGACATTTTGGCTTTGACAAAAGCTATGCAGCCTTACAGGACTCTTACTACTAGCCCCACATGAGGCAAGACCTCAAGAAGGCATACATTCCATCTTGCATTCCCTGCCAATGCAATAAGGAGGATTGCACTACCAAGCCCACAGGCCCCATACATCCCTTGCCAGTCCCTGATGACAGATTCTCTATGGTTGGAATTGACTTCATTGGCCCCTTACTGGAGGAGGGTGGCAAAGATATGATAATGACAATGACAGACCTACTAGGAGCCAAGATCAGACTTGCAGGTACACACTCAAAGAACTCAGTGGCCAACATTGCACTCATTCTCTTTAACAAATGGTACTGTGAGAACAGTCTAATGACCCAGATTATTTTTGATAGGGACAAACTTTTTGAGGCTGAAGTTTGGAAAGAGTTACACAAACTGACTGTGGTCAAGCTGAAGATGTTGACCTCATACCACTCCTAGACCAATGGTGGCAGTGAATGGACAAACAAGACAATAGTCCAGGCCATCCAATACCTCATCAACTGGGACTAAAAGGGCTGGCTGGCTACACTTCCCCATGTTCAATTTGCCATCATGAACATGGTCAATTCCTCAACAGGGTTTTTGCCTTTTCAGCTAAAGACAGGACATTCACCACACATCATTCCCCCCTTAGTGCCACCACCTGCAAGAGCTTTGAAGGACAAAAAGAAAGCACATGACATTATCAACAAATTACAAAAGGATGTGCAAGAAGCTCAGGACAACCTCCTTGCTGTGAAGGTTTGATAAGCTTACCATGCTAACAAAGGGCGAGCTGAGAAGGAGATCTACAACATTGGAGACTTTGTGATGCTTGTGACTAAGCATCACTAGCAGGACTACATGCACAAAGGTGAGGAATGTGTAGCCAAATTCATGCCTCAAAACAATGGACCATATGAAGCAGTAGCAGCCTTCCCAGAGCACTCAGAATATACCTTACAATTACCAAGTGACAAGAAATGCACCTTCCCTGGATTCCATGCCAGCTTGTTGAAGCACCACATTGCTAACAATCCCACCTTGTTCCCTGACAGGGAATACACCTGTCCTGGTCCTGTAATAACAGAAGACAGGGCTACTGACCACCAAGTCATTGACAAAATAATTGATGAACACAGGCATGGCCATAGCTGTCAATACCTCGTGTGTTGGGTTGGGTTCCCTCCAGAGCATGACAAATGGTTGCCCTGTTCAGAGTTGGATGAATGCAAGGCTTTGGATATATGGGAGGCCCAGAATGTGGGTGTGGGATGACATGGCAGCAGGATTTTTTCAGGGGGGGGAGGGGTGTAAGCTTGCTATTAACAACTTATGACATTCACAGACACAAATCTCACATTTGCATCACAGCTGTGGCACACTCATGTGATGGCCATCTCAAAAGGACTTGTTTTGCACCTCTGTTTGCCAGTAGTTAGAATAGCAAACAAAGGTGAGCCTTTAGATAAATATTACTTCTATCTTGTATTCTAACTACTGGCAAACAAAGATTTTTATCCTGTCTGTTAGGGTTGCAGTGAGGCTGTTTACCAACAGCCTTTCAGGCTCACAGTCCCTGGTTCCTGGCGATTGGCTGTCCCCAGTCCCTGATCTCTGTCTCCATGTATTGTACTCAAGATTTTGATTTCTTAACATTGTGCATGTATATGCTCACCTGCCTCAATTGACTCCTGCACAGCTCTTTGCACTTGCAATTGAGGTGCGTTGTTGGGATCTGCTCTCACAGTTGGCACTGACACATGGCTGGATCTGCAAAGTGAAGGAATTGGATGCATTTCAGCCTGTGGCTGCTCAAGCTCAAGGTTTTCACATGGCACTCCTTCTGTGGTTACAAGGTTGTTGTCAATGATGGGAATTGATTTGACTTCTGTGAGCTCAGAATCATTTTGTTCTTTGGTGGTGATGTTGTGGGGGACAGGTGTTGGAGGGTGAGGATGGCCTTCATGACTCTTGCAGAATTTGATGTGGTATGTCTCATAGATTTTACCAGTCTTCTGCTCATAACATCAATAGGCTTTGGAATTTTGTGTGTAACCCATGAGGACACATCTGATTGACTGGGTGTAGACTTTTGGATTGTGCTCTGCTAAGATTAGAACAAAAGCCCTACAGCCAATCTCGTGCAGATATGAGTAGTCTGAGTGATGTCCAGTCCATGCTTCATGAGGAATTATGTTTGTCAGGGACTTGGTGAGTGTCTGCTTATGCAGGTGTGATGCAGTCAGATAAAACTCATCCCATATGTTTGATGGACAGCCTGCAGTGATTTGCATTGCTTGTGACTTTCCCATGAGAGTTTGATGCATGCACTTGACTCACCGAATATGTGCTGAAGTGTATGCTTCCCCAAACTGCTGTTCTGAACCTTGTAATAGGAGCCAAGCCTCCATTTTGTGACTTTCAAGTTCTCCATCATGCCTTGTGCAATACACACCAAGTTTTCCTTGGATTTTGTTCTCCCATGCAGTCTGCCAGGCCTTGAGGTATGTGAGAGCATCCCCCTTTTTCTGCAGAAGTATTGACCAATTCTCACTCATGTAGTCATCTACAAGGTTCATTATATATCTATAACCATTGTGAGATATGACAGCCTGTGGCCCTGTCAGATCCACCCACACAATTTCTAGTTTCTGCATTGCCCTCTGCCCTTCTTCCTGCACCTTAGGGACTGCATTCTGGGTCTGTTTCCCAAGAATGCATGAGTCACACTTGTGAGGTTTTGAGGTGAAGGTGGATGGCATACCTGGAACCATGCCAGATTTAGCCATATTCATGACTATCTGGTAGTTAGCATGTCCTAGGCAGTGGTGCTAGGTTTCTACATTAGTGGCATAGTGTGTGGCAAAGGTGCAATGTTCAGTGAGCACAGAGCTAAGGTTTAACAAGTATAGGCATTGGTTGGGGATGAGTGGACCTTCTGCAACAACAGCTTGAGTAGATCTTTTGATGATTTTTATGGATATGTTATCAAAGAGTGAGTCAAGTCCTGAGTGGGTGGCAAGGGAGCTGACTGACACAAGGTGGACAGTTGCATTTGGGATGTAGAGCACATCTTCCAAGACAATGTTCACACCCTTTGCAATGTGCAGATGAATGTTGCCTATGCCAATCATGGCAACCAATGATCCTCTGGATTCTTTGATATTTCTTGGCAGAATGGGGCATAGGGTGAGAAAATTATCACAATGAGGAGATATGTGTACTGTGGCCACAGAATCAACAAGGAAAGGGATGAAGTCTATGGACATGAGGGGTTCTCATTTCATCTGATGGGTTGGAGAAACATCCACTGCAAGGATGTGCTCCATGATTGGTTGAGTGTACTCATCCCAATTCATGGTTGTTTGTAGTTCATCAAGTGCTATGAAGCCAGCATGTTTCCAGTATTTGGTGGAGTGGTTAGGTACTGAGGTGAACTCCTGACTGGTAACCATGCCTGCGAGTGCTGCAGTTTTGGGTGGTGCAGGGAGCTGACTGAGATTGGAGGGATCAACATACCATAGCTTCCCATTGAGTCCAGTGACAGCAATGAAGAATTTTGCCTGAGTGGAGCTGTTAGTTGAGGAGGTATCTGGTTTCCTTTTTGAGGCTCTTTGTGCTGCTTGTGCATCAGCCACTAATTTCCCAGCCATGTCTCTGCCCTTCTGCATGCAGAATGGTTTTGTGTGATCTTGACATGGCCTTCCATGTGAATTGCAGTTTTTGCAGCACACTGAACCTGGACCATTGTTGTGACCAGGTAAGTCAGTGTCGCAAGACTTGTTCCCCCCTTTTGCAGTAAGTGCCATGGCATGGGCAGTGTTGGCTGCTTTGGAGTTGATGATATTTTGGGTGTTTTCCATTAGCAATTGAATATCTGCTGGCATGCATGGCAAAGCTTTCATGCTCTTGCTGAGGAGGGTGGAGACCAAGTTCTGGAGTGCCTCAAATGACAGGTTGTTGAGGCTGTTAAGAAGCATGATGCAGGTGAAGAGATCCACATTGATCTTGCTAATGTCAAAGGCTTGTCTAATGATGTCTGTGATCTGACTTGCTGTGACTGGTAAGGGTTTAGATTGGGAACAGTAGGTGGACAAGGCTTCCTGCAGGAGGGCAATCTGCTTGATGGGTACCTCCTGTTGTGTGTGGGTCTTCAGGTCCTCAAAGCAGTGGTGGGCACCCTTGTCCATAACTAGGTCACAATGCTCAACTTCATCCAAAGCTGATCTCATGAAGGTCATTGCAAGACAATCATTCTGAACCCAATTGGAGTGGGCTCAAGGCTCCATGTCTTGGTTGGGGCATTGGAAGGTGGGGTTGAAGATGTATGCATAGATGCCATTGAGGATTGCAGCATCCTTGAGCTTCTTGGTCCACTGCGTGAAGTTACCATTGGCTTGGCTATATTTTTCTCCATCCCATTTGTGGCAAACAATGCATTCTGAAATTGAGGGATTAGAGGAATTGCTGGGTAGGACAGGGAGGGGGGACTTGGGGAGCATGGTCTATTGTTGAGAGACTTTTGAGAGACAGGGGAGACAAGAGGTTGCTGAGAGACAAAGAGGTTAAGGTACACAATGCAATGTATGTAGACAATAGATCAATGAGGTTTATCTGAATCCCAGATTCAAATGTTTGACACTTCAGGGAGTCATCAAGCAGCAATTGCCCATAACCTGTTAGAATCCAGGTGTATAACTGAGTGAGATCTATTTGATCAATGTAAGTTTGATACCTCAGTGCGGTAGAAGTGACTGTATTAGACTGTACCTATTTGATCAATGTAAGTTTGATACTATGGTACAGTCAGTAATTCTGTGAGTATGGTAGGTGTAAACTACTCACCCTCAGTCTGGTAGAAGTGACTGAGGGTGCTATCTAGGAGAGTCTGAATCTATATGTGCAGTATACAATGGTGCTTTGTCCTCAATGTGATAATAATGGTGCCTGGACCCAACATATTGTGAAGAGTATGCCTGGCCCAACACAGTGGGTGTGTGTGTGTGTCCATAACCATCCAACAGACAGAACAAGACCATGCTGTTAGAACCCTAAGTCAAAAGCACCTAACAAGAGCAATTCCTCAGTCTAGTATAAATGACTAGTATTAGCATACCATACCCAATAAGAGCAATTTCAATTGGGTACAATATGAGTAAACAAGTGAATGATGATGTAGAAGTAAGAACTCACCCTCAGTCTAGTATAAATTACTGAGGGTATTGTACAGTGAGAGTTTATATCAATATGCATGGGATGTAGGAATAGGGTCATGATGAACAATGGAACAATGATAAGTGATGATAATGAAAGTGTGGAAGGGAGATGTGATGATGAACAATGTGCAAGCTTTCTGGTGGCACAATAGGTGTCCAACCCATACTGTGGATTTGAGAGATTGAGAAAAAGGTCTACAGACAAGCAGAGACTAGTGGAATGGAAGGGAAAGGAAAGTTAGTAGTCTACTTGTGAGTTTGGCAAATGTCTATCAGGAATCAAGGTTCTGTCAAGCATTCATTACTCATCTGTCCATAAGTAGCAATTGTAGTAATGCAATGGGATTACACCCCTCCCCACCAAAAAAAATTAAACCAGGAAAGAGAAGACAAAGAGTCACAAGGTACAAATAAAAACAAACTGCTCACATGTGTGCATTAAAAACCCAGTGGGAAAAGCTACCAGCACCAGAGACATGGTGAAGGAAAAAAGAACATTAATCCAAACCATTTCCTGCCAACCAGATGCTGAGGGCCATGTTATTCTCTAGCTCCTTACTGGGCAACCATTTGTCATGTTCTGGGCCAAAAGCTGAGTACCAGACCAGCATCATGGTAAGCAAATGTTAGCAGGATTTCTTCAATGGAAGTATTGTGTTCAGAAGTTTTTTGGCAGTGGAAATGTTGGTTGCACTTGGGGGTGACAGTGTTGCAAAACTGATTGCAGATATCTGATGAGAGTGAACATAATTCACCAACTAAGACTGTGACCTTGGTTTGAAGGATGCAATCAAAAACTGCTTTAGTCTGTTCAATATCATAAAACAGGGGCATGGTTTGGTAAGCACCATCTTGGCACTTGTCAGGGGTGGTCAAGTTATGAGTGACAGGTGGGACATAGCAATTTGGGATACCAGAGAATGGGTGCAAAGATGGCTGGGAGTTGCTATTACTAACAGTTGGAGCAGAGGTGGCAGGCTGAGGGGCTGGTTCTGGTGCTTTGTCACCAGCAGGAGTGCTAGAAGTAGAAGGAGCAGAATTAGTGGCAGCTGGAGCTGGAGCAGACTGTAGTGCTGGGTAATAACCTTTAGCACACAGAATTTCTCCACCATCAAAGACATCAGGGAATTGCAAAGCCATTGGTTCCCTCTCTGGGCAACTCAATGTGTTCTTTACAAGAAAGGGGCCTAGGTCTATTACTGTCCAGGTGCATAACTTCATGGATTAAAGTTTGATGTGGAGCCTGTTCTGTGTCTGGGTTAGTGTTGCCTGTCAAGCATCCTATAGCAAGTTGTTCTTGGTTGCATTGGTATCATTCATCAATGCATTGCATGTACAAGTGCTTGTCAAAGTAGTTAGGAATCATGGTTCTAGAGGGCAGCACAACTTTTCCTTCAGCAGTGTTCAGAAAATTTACTCTAGAGCTTCTGGAAGAAAACCAAATCCAGAGTCCAATCAAAAAGTGTAAATCCATTATAAATGGCTTCAATTTCCAGACTCTCAGCATGTGACCACATACAAATATAACCAAAAGATAGCCCTTGGTCAAAAGTACTTGTGGCCCAAGGATGGGGAGGTCTACAATGAGCAGCAGGCTTGGAATCAAGGAAATGATCTAGGGGTCTGGCCACAGTGGTCTCCTGACAGTCATTGGAGTGGTGGTCAAGCATGGTGACCCCAAGGCAGCAGATAATTTTAGACCATGATGGTGTTAGAATACCCTGCTGGAAGAGGTGATGTTCCTCATTTCTGTAGAGCTTTCTGTTGGCTAGAAGCCATGTAGCAATGTGCTGAAGTTGCAATAGTAGTCTGAGAATCTGCTGAGGGTGGAAAGTCTACTAGAAAAACTCTTGGTAACAAGCCATTCAAAAGGTCAGAGTCCAGGGCAGTCAGCATAGGGCACCCTGGTGCCACCAACCCATACATCAAGGCTGAGTCTGGGGCTGGGGAGGGTGCAAGTTGTCATAGAGGTGCAGCAGATTGCACAAGTGGAGGTGATGCCAGAGAAGTTCATGGAGGCAGTTGGGAGGCTGTAGAGGCCCCCAACCTTGGAGTGGTGTCAGGCAGAAGCTCCAGTAGGTTGTTGAGGATGTCATTCTGTACTCTGGTTGATTGGCTGCCTAGGGCACTCTCTGACCCAGCACAGGGAGTGTTGTGAGTTTTGAGGCCCCAATGCAGGGTTTCTGCTGGGATATGTCAGTGTGCCTCCCATGCTAGATGAGGCACAAAAAGTGCTCTGTTTTGCTAAGTTGGTGTGTGGCCTATACTCTGGCAGAGCAGGGTTGGGACCTGGGCTGGGTGGCAGTGCAGCTGGGTGAGGGTTGGAGGGGCAAGGTGTCAGGCCAGGGGTCTGGGGTGGAGGACAGAGAGGGCATGGAGTGACTGGTGGAGAAGGTTGGACCCCTGCAAGGAGGGTGGAGAGAGGGGGCCCTGGTGGCATGCAATAAGGGCAAGCAGAGAGTGTCTCTGTCCCCAGAGGCCAGGCTCAGCAAGAGGCCCTAGGGTGAGGGGTTCATGGCAGGCCCTTCTGGGCCTCACATGTACTTCCTGGAGTTGGGAGCCCTGGTGGGGCAGTCTGGGGAGGCTCTGAAGTCAGCCTTGTCCATCACTGAGACCTTCTTGCATTGCCAAGTAGAGGGGTTGATGAGGATGCTGGAGATCTGCAAGGAGGAACTCTGGAGGGTGAAGGAGGACCAGGACACAATGTGAAGGGACAGGGACATGGCATGGTGGGACAGAGATACAGTGCAGTGGGACTAAGACACTGCTATGTGGGTGGCTGCCAAGTAGTTATTAGAGGTCAGGGGTTGCAGAAACAGTTGGAGCAGCTGGAGGCATGGGCAGTGCTTTAAGTGGGAGTGTTCCAGATGCTGGTGGAAGCAGGGAGAAGGTGCAAAGAGTGGTTGGCTAACAAGGTGGCTTAGAGGGGGATGATGTGTAAGGATTTGTCTTCTGTTTCTACCCATTCTGGCCATACTGGTGTGAGTTGACAGACTGGCTCTGAGAGCACTGGATCCTCCTAGACAGGGCATTTGCCACTTATGTGTCAATTCAGGATAGGCTGGCATGAATGCCCAGAGATCTTCCTCTGGAGCTGGTGTAGGGAGTTGGGCAGATAGAGTGGTTGTTGGCAGAGCACCAGCAGAGGAATGTGGTGACCCCAGGGCATGATGGAAGGTCACCACTGATGTGGGAGAGCCCCTACTCAACTATTTGGGGCTCCTAGTGATGGTTGTGGTGCAGATAAAAGTGGATTTGGTCAGGGAGAGGGTGATGGAGGTTTCAGAGGAGGGGAGGGAGTGAGGTGGTCTAGACTTCCTTGTTATTCTTGTCTGCTTTGGATCTATGCATAGGCTCTTACATAACATATTATACTGTAGCCTATTCATAATCTTTGATTCTTGGACTTCTGTCATGAAAACACTGAGATTCAGATTCTGTGAGATGGGAGAGAAATAGAACATATAGGGGGTTCCTAGTGGGAGATGAATCTCTAGTAAATCCAGAGGCAGAAGTTATGCCCACTAATGTCATCTGTGTCAGTTAGTCCCAGGGGTCCTGGAGCTTGGTGGGTGTCATTGGTGGAAGTCCCAGAGCTTGTCAGGGGCACCAGAGAGGTTTCTTTGGGCATTCCCAGGTGTTGTCTTCAGGTTTATAGCCCTTTCAACAGACCAAGTAGTGGGGGTCAATCATGGCTAAGGTGGGAGTCAAGGATGTGGTCAAATTTGTAGTGGTATTTGTCCTCAACTTTGATGGGGGGTAGTTGGCTGGGGCATTGTCTGGGGAAGGGGTCTGGAGGATATTTCTTGAGGAGATGTGGAAGACCAGGTGGAGGCCTTTCAGGCCAAGAGGTATGTCAAGCTTATAAGTGTGGGTTGAGACTTTCCAGAGGATTTTGAGGAGGCCAAGTTGCTTGTGGTCAAGCTTGACAGAGGGTTCCAGGTCTTGAGGCTGTGTTGGTTGAGCCATACTAGAGTTCCAGAGGTCCAGTTGGGGGTGGGGTCATGTTGGATGTCAGTGTGCTTGGAATAGGCTTGGTTGGCAGTGTTAATTTTGTCCTGGAGGACCTGGTGGAGGGACTGGAGGTCTTCAGCAACTTTTTGGGCAATAGTCAGAGATGATGTCATCTAGGAGTCCATGCTTGGAGAATACATGTTGAAGGAATAGCTTAACAAACTCCAGAGCATTATTGGTGGTGCAGCAGGGGATAAATAATGCTTGTTTGGTGAGTTGGCAAATGACTACAAAGATTGCATCAAAGCCTTCAGACTTGAGGAATTCAACAATGTAGTCCATTGAGATCAAGGACCAGGAGCAGTGACCAATGGGGAGGGGCTTCAGTAGGCCATAGGGGCAGTGGCAGAGTACTCTGGCCCAGAAGCATAGTTTGCAGGCCCATATGTATTACATGACATTCTTCTTAATTCCTGGCCAAAAATAAGTCTGGGAAATGAGCTGGACAGTCTTACAAATTTCTGGGTGTCCCTAGAGTCTGTAGTTGTGGTGCTGCTGGAGTATGTTAAGGTGGATAGACTTGTAGTATAAAGTGTAGATTTGACTTTCCCAAGGTAGGAGTCAATGGTCCAGAGATAGCATGAAGGGTGGGTTGGTTGCTGACTTGTCAGTGGGGTGGTTTGGGGGTCATGTTAAGCAAAGAAGGTGCACAGAGGTGCATTTTGTATTTGATGGAGGATTCCTTCTTCATTCATAATTAGCACAGTATGAAGGTGTTCAGGGGGGATTACCACTTAATGGTTAAACATGTTCCACTCAGTCTCAAATGACTTTTTTGGATAAAAATCAGGCCTCCAGGTAAGGGCATTGGGTTTTGTGCCCAAGTCAACCAGGGCAGTAGTGGATGGTGAAGTTGTACTTGGAGAGGGTCTCAGACCAGCAAGCTTGTTAGTGGCTAAGTTGCTTGGTGGTGGTGAAGTATTGGAGGTTGTTGTGGTTGGAATAGACTTGAATACAATGTGGGGCTCCTTTGAGGTGGGCTCTCCACTGCCAGAAGGCTTTGATGATAGCAAGGAGCTCTTTGTTGTAGATATTGTAGTTGAGTTCCATAGGGATCATCAAACAGGTGTAAAAAGCAATGGGGCAGAGGTCCTTACTGCCAGGGTCCATTTGGGAGAGTATTCCAGCAATGGAATAATTGGAGGCATTGCATTTAAGTACAATGCACAGAGTAGGGTCAAAATGGTAAAGAATTGGAGTGGAAGTGAAGCTTTTTTGAGGAGGGTAAAGACACTTTGGCACTTGCTATCCTAGTCCCAGGGGGTGTCCTTCTGGGTGAGTTAGTTGAGGGGTTTTGTGATTCCAGAGTAGTTGTCAATGAACTGGCAATGAAAATTAGCAAACCCCAGAAAAGACTGTACCTCCTTGACATTCTGGGGCAGGGGCCAGTTGAGGATGGCCTCAACCTTGGCTGAGTCCATGTGTACTCCATCTGGAGTGATGATAATTCCAAGGTATTCAACCTCTATGGTGTGAAAGGAGCATTTGTTGGGTTTAGCATAGAGGTGGTATGCCCAGAGTCATTCTAGAACACAGCAGATGTGCTCTAGATGTTCCTCCAGCAAGTTCAAGTAGACCAGGATGTTGTCCAAGTACACAATAACAAAAATGTTCATGTTGTAGAAGATATTGTTCATAAAAGTGGCAGAGGAGTTGGTCATCCCAAAAGGCATCACTAGATATAGCAGGTGTGAAAGGCAGTCTTCCATTCATGCCCTGGAGCAATCCAGACATTGTTGTAGCTAGAGTGGAGGTCTATTTTGGTGTAGATCTTGGCACTGCAGTGGTCAACAAGATCTTTAATCAAGGAGAGGGGATACCAGTTCTTTTTTGTGACTTTGTTGACTCCCTGGTAGTCAATGCAGAGTCAGAAAGACCCATCTTTCTTCTTGGCAAACAGGACCAAAGCTCTGGCAGTGGAGATCAAGGAGCATATAAAACCTTTGCCAAGCATATCATTGAGGTAGTCCTTCAGGGCCCAGAGTTTCATTTCAGACATGTTGTGTAGATCTTGCCAAATGAGGGAGAGGTGCCTTCTTTGAGATAAATCTTGTGATCATAAGATTGGTGTGGGGAGAGTTCCTTTGCACTTCCTTCCGAGAACATGTCAGCAAATTCATGGTACTTTGGGGGAACTACTTTATGTAGGATTCTTTCCTCTGTTTTTTGTTCCAATGGAGTAGTTCCTGCACATAAGTGTTCCTCCAGTAAGGACAGCATGATTTGTAGTTGATAGGCAGGGGTTCTGTCTTGTAGGATGCATGCAAAAGGGATGGTGCCAATAGTTTTGATGTTGAGGGCTTCCAGATCAATGGGGGTGAGTGTTGGAGTGGTGGCAGCAGGGTCTGGAGTTGTGGCAGAGTTGTCTGGAGTTGTCTGATATTGTTGGTTGAGGTACCACAGGCCTCCATATTCATTCCTGGGGATGTTGGGGGAAGCTGTTGGGGGGTGTTCAAGGGTGACCAGGGTGGGGGTGTGCTTTCCTCCCTTTTTTAGTTGTCCTTGAGGGTTGTGGGGGTTTAGGTTGCTCCAGAGTTGCTGGAGTTGAGGTCAGGGATGTTGGAGTTCAAGGGGGACTGGAAGTGGAGGGGGATGGCAGCTGCTAGGCTTGCTTTGGGGCCTGGGAATTGCATTATGAAGGTTTTTCAGTCGATGTTGGGGTTGACATCCTTTAAGCAGGGGAGTCTGAGCACAATCAGGGTTGACTCTAAAAGTTGGATGACAAGGAGCCAGACCTGAAGTCTTATATTGTTGTCAAGGGTGAGGGCACTGCTGTGGTATTGGGTGATTCCAGTTGAGGCAGAGCTTCCATCAAAGAGCTGGAGCTCAAGGGGCTTGTTGAGGGTGTTGTAGGTAAAGTTGAGTTGTTTGCTGACTGACAAAGGTGCTGGAGGTTCCACTGTCAATGAGGGCAGAGAGGACTATTGGAGAGTTGTCAAGTTAGACATTGATGATGAACATTTGTGTGGATTTTGAACAGAACTGTGGGGGGGTCTGGGGGATGTCAGTAGTATCTTCTGGGCCCTGGGAGTGGGGTGAGATATTGAAGAGGACTGGTCTGGAGTTGGTTGGGCTATGTTGGTCAAGGTGAAGGGCAAAGCTAGGCTGGTCAATGCAGAGGTTGGTGGTGATGAGCCAGGAGAAGCCAAGAATGAGGGGGGCAGAGGCATGTAGCTTGGTGACTATCAGCCAAAAGTCCTGTTGTCATCTGTTGGCAAAGGTCATAGTTGTTTCCATACAATGAGTGATGTCTCTGGAAGAGGTAGAATTGCTATCAAAGAGTTTAAGGTAGATGGGAGTGGGGAGGTGCTAGAAATGTTGTGGAGCAAGCACCACCAGGGATTCATCAATGAAGTTGTTGGTAGTGCCACTATCAACCAAAGTAGAGACAGGGCTGGCAGAGAAGGGGAGGGTGGTGCAGAGGAGGGTGTGGGAGGTGTGCAATAGGTGGTGTGCAATGGGAGGTGTGCTGGGAGGGTGTCCAGAGAAAGTACTATTGCATGGAGGAATGCAGCTGGAGCAGAGAAGACATTGGTGTCTGATTCACAATTTAGTATGTCTCTGAGATCTAAACCACTGACTTGTACTTCATAAACTAGTAGTTGCAGTTTTTGATAGTCCATACAGTGCATCCCATTACCTGGCATTTAAAGCAACTTCCAATGAAATGTCACTACTCACTGCATAAGATACATGTGCCCTGTTTCCATTGTTTTTCCTGCATCTCTTTTGGTACATTGATCCAAGGCCTGTTCTGAATTTTGTTTGCATGTAGGGCCTCCTGGTCTTCAATTGGGTCCAGAGCATTGTCAGGGTCCTGGGAATTGTCAGGGTCAATGTTCAGGGGTTCCAGAGCCTTGTGGAGGTTGGCAGCATTGACTTGGGCAGGTGGGCAGGGTCTTAGGGGTCAATTAGTACTGGAGAATCCTCAACTGGGGGGGAAACAGGGTGCAGAGTTGGCAGGGGCTGCAAGAAACAATGGTTGGTTGCCATTGGATGCTCCAAGTTGCCAGTCAGTGTTGCCAGAGTTGTTCCAGGTGGTTTGGCAGGCTGAATTTTTGCTCCAGTCTTCCCAATAGCATTGATTGACCTGTGTAATGAATGCCTTGTAACCATTATATGTAGTTTGCTTGGGTGCAAGATGGACAATGTCTTTGATTTGCTGAGAAAGAGTGTGGCAGAGGGCAAACTGGAGAGCATTGTAGTTCCAACCTGTTTCATATGCTTCTCACTCAAACCAGACAATGAAGGTTGTGAATTGCTTGTTGTTATGCATTCAAGAGGTTGAAGAGGTTTTCTTCCACTTCTGCTACAGTGTCAAAGACTCCAAATTTACTGGAGAACTCCTGGGTGAAAGCAGGCCAGCTTGAGAGTACAGGATTGTTGGAATCAAACCAGAGCAGTGCCATATAGTGGTCAAAGGCAATGCCCTATAGATCTGAGGCAGCAAAGGCCACCTGTGAGCTCTCAAGTTAGGTAATGGGCTTAGCTTCAAACATGGTCAGACATTGTATCAGGAAAATTCTTCATTTCTGGGGGTCATGGCCAGTAAAGGGTTCAGGTTTCTAGATGTTGAGCTTTCCTTCCCAGGCCAATGTGTCACACATGTCATCCTGGTTGTTTTGGCTTCAAGGCAGGGGTCTAGCATTGTATTAATAATAGTAATTGTTCTTGCTGCTATGTTGAAGAGAAAAGTTGTTCATAGCTGGGCCCCATGGGTCCAGCATTGTAGTAATAATAGTAACTGTTCTTGCTGCTATGTTGAAGGGGAAAGTTGTTCATGGCTGGGCTCCATCTATCTGGAGGTCCACTATTAGGAGGTCTGCCACCTGGAGGTGGCCCAGAATTGCTTAGAGGGGGGCCCAGAGCCTAGCAAGGAGGAGAAGGTCCTCTGAGGGTTGGCAGTCCAAAGTTGTTGTTGTTGGAAGGTTGGTTGGGTAAGGGGATTAGCAGGGGTTGGGGAGAGTTATTGAGAAAAGGGGGTTAAGGCACTCCAGAGCACATGGGTTGACATGAAGGAGCTGGGGCACTCTGGTGGGGCAGGAGTGCATTTACAGGGGCATTGCCACAGAGGGCATGGAAGTCAAAATGAGGAGGTCTGTCTCAGATAGGTCCTGGGGCACCATTGTGAGGGGCAGGTTCTCTACTGGGGTTCTCAGGCTGATTGATGTATGAGAGAGTGTAGTGGGAAATGAGGTTGTCATTGGCAGGCATTGAGCTCTTCCTGCTGGCAGGGAATGGGGGTTGGGGCTTCATTCCCCTACTTCAATGAGTTCTTCTTGTTGCACATGGAAGGAGTGGGCAGGGTCCAATAGGTCCTCAAATAGGTTGGGGTTGGGGCTAGTATGGAAGGAGTGGGCAGAGTCCAATGAGTCCTTAAATAAGTGGGGGTTGGGGCTAGTATGAATTTCTTCACCCAGGGTGCAGAGCTTTTATGGAGGTTGACATGAATTTTTAGAGTACCTTGTGTATTTTCAAGGAAGGTGCCCTGCAAACAATGTTTGTAGAAGTTGAGGAGGTGGTCTGCCCATACTTCTGAGTTCTGGAGCTGTCACAGTACCCAAGGCTGATGAAGAGGGCATGAGTGCATCTTGCAAATTTCAAAGAGGAGAGGTGGAGAAAGTAGAGGACTTTGTTGCACTGCTGGACATAGGCTTTGTCCCATTGTTGCTTTGGAAAAGGTGGGGCTTGGGCAGGGACTTAAAGCCAAGAGGGAAAATAGTTGTCAAACTGTTCTGAAGAGACTGAGGGCATGGTGGGGTTTGGATAGGTGTAGTAGTGCATCAGGAGAAGGTAGGGCTGGATTAGGTGGAGCTGGGGGTGCCCACATGGCTGTTGACATCTCGGATAGTCCTCTAGGGTATATGCAAGGGTAGGCTTGATCAGCAGAGTATGTCAAGGAGCAGTGCCAGCCCAGAGATATTCCCTGACTGATGGAAGGGGTGTAGAAGGCCTGGTTCTGATCTGGAGTCCAGTGACAGAGAGCATAGTGATCTACAGGTAAGGCTGGATAGAACATGGCATAGTAGTTTTCAGGGACTGGCTAGCTATAAACATCAAGTTAGGTAGCCAGCAGGAATGTACATGGAGCTGTAAGCAGACATCAAGAATGGGGTAAGGGAGAGTCTTGATATTATGTCAGGTTCCACTAACCATGGAGGCTCAGCTTAACTGGGCAAGTTCTTACTAGGTGGATACAATGTCCTGCACTTATAACCTAGCACTCTGAGGAGGTCTGGACATCAGATACTGGTGAGGGCAAGCTAGGGGAGAGCCATCTGAGCAAGTCTGGGGTAATCCAGGGAAGTCTCAGACAAGGTAAAAATAAGAGTTGGGCTTGGAGGATGTTCAGATACAAGTCCAGAGGCAAGTGTTGAGTGTGTGGGGCAAGTGTCAGGTTCTGCTGACTACAGGGGCTCAGCTATACTGGTGAGTCCTTACTAGGCAGATGCAATGTCCTGCACTTATAACCTAGCATTCCAGAGGTGGTGCAAACAATAGGAACTTGTGAGGGGAAGCTAAGGGAAGTGGTCTGAGCAAGTCTGGAGTGGTCTGGGGGAGTCTAAGACCAAGTATATCAAATGTTGTGCTTGTGTGGGCACCAGAAACAAGTTCATAGGCATGCAAATAGATTGCAGGATAAGCAGAGGCCTCACAAACAATGGGAGCAGAGCTGGAGTTTGATGGGGGATAAATCAAGACTGATGGGTTCTGTAGCTGAGCAAAGGGCAAGGTCCAGAGTTGTCATGGGAATGTTTGAAGGTTGTAGCGCATGTGCAGAGTTTGTGATGATGTCAAAGATGAAAGGGGCTGAGGGAAACAAAGGAAACAGAGACAGTCAAGGCAAGAAAGAGATGAGATGAGATAGAACTGAGGAAAGGAAATAGATTCAAGACTAAAAAATAGAGACAGAAACAAAAGAAACACAAGACACAAGTAACCAGTCAATGCAATAGCAAGACTAGAGTACAAGGAGCTACTGTATGACTTATATACTGACTACTGAAGAGCTCCCAGAGACAGTGGATGTGGCAGCAGGGCTCAATGGAGCCATGTGGAGTCAATAGGTGTTGGTTATAATCAAGGGACAGGTCATAGTAACATTTTGATGGGATCAATTGAGGATGTGGGCCATTCTGGAGTCATTGTGATGCTCTGGAGTAGGTTGGGTGAACCAGGAAGATAGGTTGGTGACTGTGTGCTGGAGTCAGGAACAGTGGGGGAGGTCCTAGAGGCTCAGGAGAATCAAGGGAAGCATCAACAGCTGTGGAAAAGGTGTTGGAGTTAGCCAGGGAGCTGTTGAGGTTTGCCAGAGAAGTGTTGGAGTTACTTGGAGTGGGCACAGAGGGTGGATAATGGTTGAGGGAGTTCAGCAGGGCATTGAGGAGAACCTCTGGAGGAGTGAGCAGATTAGGAACAATGTTTGGGGTTCTAGGGAGTGGGTCATGACATCACCCCATCTTCAGTGTAAAACCCTTGAGATGTGGGGCATGGGTTAGAGATTGGAAGGATGTGGGAATCAAAGTCAAGTAATATTGATAAAACTGCAGCAAGTGGCAGTGGCATAGGGAATGAAGTCAAAGCATGGCTGCTGTTTGTTAGGAGGTTCTTTCCAAGCCATTAAAAGGGTCAGATGTACCCTGGGGTTCACAAACTCATCATCATGTCTTCCTCTGCTTACTCCTCAGCCACATCTGTATTGCCATCTGCATCCCCAGCCTCCTCCATGTCTGAAGGATCTGAGAGTTGGTGGGACCATAGGCAGATCCAAGCCATGTATTACAGTCATAAGCACAGTTCTATTTCTTGCATTTCAGGACTGAATAGACTTTGACAAAGTTGTTCATGGCAGTGGCAGGTTTATCAGGGTTGTTGTTGGGCAGGGCCCCAGTGCAGTTGGCATCAGGGGCAGCCCTCCCCTTGCATTCCTGGCCTGTCCTTAATTTAGGGGTGATCTGACCTGTTCCCACTGTTTCGAGGATTGTGCAGGCAGAGATGATGCTGGAGCAGTTTGCAGAGGCCATGGGGTGGGCAAGGAGTCCTCCAACCCTTGAGTGGTGCCAGGTGGCAGCTCTGGTGAGTGATCAGTACAATCTTACCCTCTCCAAGCTAACCTACTTCCACAGTGCATGCCCTGCACCTAGTAGGGGGAATGATGTGAGTTTGAGAAGCCCATGCCAGGATTGTGGCAGGCCATGTCCATGTGCCTTCTATGTTGTTTGTAGCATGAGAAGTGCTCCATTACTTTGAATTGGCATGCTGCTTGTGTCATGGCAGAGCAAGGATGGGATTGAGACTGGGTCATGGCACAGCTGGAGGAAGGGTGGAGGGGCAGAATGTTGGGGTGGGGCTCTGGAGTAGAGGGTGGGAGTAGTGTGGAGTGGTCCACAATGAAGGTCAGGCCCCTGCAGGGTGGTGGAGGGAAGGGGCCCCCTCAATGTGCAATAAGGGGAAGTGGAGGGCATCCCCATTGCCAGAAGTGGGGCTGAGCAAGTGAGCACAGGGTGAGCAGGCAATGGCAGGGCCTCTAGGCCCCCAAGTGTATTCCCTGGGCTCTGGGGCCCCCATTGAGCAATCTGTAGGAACATTGCAGTTAGCCACTAAGGCCCTCTTGCATCATTGGGTCAAGGGGTTGGAGCAGCTACTAGTGACCCATGAGGAGGAGGTCTGATGGGTTAAGAAGGATTGGGATGTGATGTGGAGGGAGCAGAACAAGGTATTGAGAGACAGAGACACTACATAGAGGGATAAGGACATAGCCATGGGGGCAGCCATAGAGCAGCTGTCCTAACTTCAGGAGGTATGGGCATGGATGGGGCAGTTGGAGATGCAGGCAGAGATGGCAGCATGGCAGTTAGAGGAGTTGGGTGTGTGAGGGAGGGGAGTGTCCTATATAGAGGTGCCCTGGACCATGGCAGAGGCAGCAAAGAGGCAGGAGGAGTGGCTTGCCAACAAGGTGTCCTCAGGATGGTGGGGAGTGCTTTGTAAGTGTCTTCTTGTTTCTTCTTTTTGCTGGGCTGACCCCACTCCAGCAGACTGGACCAGGGAGCACTGCATCCTTCTTGATGGGGTATTGGTGGTGCTGGAGTCCATCCACAATGGGCTAGCAAGGATGCCCAGGGACCTCCCACCAGAGCTGGGGCAGGGAGTCATGTAGATGAGGTGCTTGCTGGCAGGGCATCAACAGAGAACAATGGCAGACCCTGGGGCATGGTGGGAGGTGGCAATGGACATAGAAGAGCCTCTTCCAGACCATCCAGAGATCCTGGTGATGGTAGTGGCCCAACTGGAGGTAGACATGGTGGGGAGAATAATGGGAGTTGAACCAGAGAGGGAGGAGTAGGGATTTCTTGGACTTGTTTTCTTGTGCTCCATACCTGCTCAAACTTTGTAATATTGTGTAAGATTGTATATACAGCTCTTTTTGGACATCCCACCTGGATGATTGGACTCTTTTTAATGTTAAGTGAGGGGGAGTAAATGAAACACATAGGGAGTTACTTGTGGGAGTTGAATCTCTGATGTATCTAGAGGCAGGGGTTATGCCCACTAATGCCATCTATGTCAACTAGTCCTGGGGGTCCCAGGGCTTGTTGGGGTGTCATTGATGGAAGTCCCAGAGTTTGTTGGAGGCTCCATCAAGGTTTTTTTGGTGTTCCCAAGTGTCATCCTCAAGCCCATGGCCCTTCCAGCAGACCAAGTATTGAGACCAGCCACAGACCAAGCAGAAGTCAAGGATCTGGTCAAGCTCATAGTGATATTTGTCCTCAACTTTGATGGGGGGCAATTGACTGGGGTGTTGCCCAGAGAAGGGGTCCAGAGCATGTTTTTTAAGGAGGCACACATGGAATACAGGGTGGAGGCCCTTCAGACCCAGGAGTAGGTTGAGCTTATAGGTATGTGTTGAGACCTTCCACAGGATCTTGAAGGAGCTGAAGCATTTGTGATTGAGCTTGATGGAGGGCCTCCAGGTCTTGAGATTTTGTCAGTTGAGCCAAACCAAGGTGCTGGGGGGCCAGTCAGGAGTAGGATTTTGTCGAGCATTGGCATGTTTGGAGTAGGCTTGATTGGCAGTGTTGATTTTGTCCCAGAGGAACTAGTGAAGGGACCAGAGATCTTTAGCAACTTTGTAGGCAATATGGGAGGGGATATCTTTGAGTGATAGCATGAGTTGGGGATTGTAGCCCTTGTTGGCATAGAAGGAGGAAACTCTAATAGTGGAGTGAGGTGTATTGTTGTAAGTAAACTTGGCAAGGAGGAGTTCTGCATGCTAGTTGTTCTGTAAATAGTTAACATAGAGGCAGAGATACTATTCCAATGTCTGGTTTACTCATTCTATCTGTCCATCGGTCTCCAGATGGTAGGCAGTCAAGAGGTTGGTCTTTATTTTGAGTGCCTTACAGAGCAATTTCCAGAAACAGGAGACAAATAGAGGCCTGCAGTCAGAGATGATGTTGTCTAGGAGTCTGTGCTTGGAGAATACATGTTCAAGAAACAGTTTGGCAAACTCTGGAGCATTGTTGGTGGCATGGCAGGGGATGAAAAGGGCTTGCTTGGTGAGGTGGCAGATGATGACAAGGATGGCATCAAAACCTTTGGAGTTGGGAAGTTTGACAATGTGGTCTATTGAGATTGAGGACCAGGGGCACCAACCAACAGGAAGGGGTTTCAGCAGTCTGTGGGGGTGGTGGCAGGGTACCCTTGGCTTGGAAACAAGGTTCACAGGCCCTTATATATTGCATGACATCCTTCTTCATTCCAGGCCAAAAGTAAGTCCAGAAGATGAGCTGAAGGGTCTTATAAATTCTTAGGTGCCTGTGGAGTTTGTGGTTGTGGTGTTTCTGGAGTATATTGAGGCAAATGGACTTGTGGTCTGAAGCATAGAGTTGTCCACTCCAGAGTAGGAGGCAGTGGTTCAGAGACAGCATAAAGGGGTTCTCAATGTTTGACTCATCAGTGGAGTTATTGTGGGGGTTGTGCTGGGTGAAGAAGGAGTCCAGGGGTGAGTTTCTGATTTGGTGGAGGATTCCTTCTTCATTCAAAATCAGCACAGCATGCAGATGCTCAGGGAGGATTACCACTCAATGGTTGAATGTGTTCTGCTCAGCTTCAAACAACTTTTTTGGATACATATTGGACCTCCAAGTGAGTGTGTTGGGCTTTGTGCTGAGTCATCTGGGGCAGTAATGGATGGTGAAGTCATACTCTGAGAGGGTTTCAGACCATTGAGCTTGGTGGTGGCTGAGCTGTTTTGTGGTCATGAAGTACTGCAAATTGTTATGGTTTGAGTAGACTTAAATGTGGTGTGGAGATCCTTCAAGGTAGGCCTGCCACTGATGGAAAGCTTTGACAATTGTGAGGAGTTCTTTGTCATGGATATTATAGTTGAGCTCTTCAGGGATCATTGAATGAGTGTAGAAGGCAACAGAGTGAAGGTCCTTGCCTCTGGAGTCTGACTGGGAGAGTATTCTAGCAATAGTGTAGTTAGAAGTGTTGCATTCAAGTACAATTGGTAGGGAGGGGTCAAAGTGGCAGAGTATTGGAGTGGAGGTGAAGCCTTTCTTGAGGAGGAGGAACATGATTTGGCACTTGCTGTTCCAATCCCAAGGGGTGTCTTTCCATGTGAGTTGGTTGAGGGGTTTTACAATTACAAAGACATTGTTCATGTTGTGGAAGATATCGTTCATAAAGTACTGGAACATGGCAGGGGAGTTAGTCATTCCAAAGGGCAATACTATTTGAGAAAGAGGCCATAGCAGGTGCAAAAGGTGATCTTCCTTTCATGTCCTGGAGCAATCCAGATATTGTTGTAACCAGAGTGGAGGTCTATTTTTGTGTAGATCTTGGCACTGCAGAGGTGGTCAACAAGGTCTCTGATCAGGAGGAGAGGATACCAGTTCTTTTTGGTGACTTTGTTGAGTCCCTAATAATCTACACAGAGTCAGAGTGACCTGTCCTTCTTCTTGGCAAACAGGACTGGAGCACTGGCAGCAGAGATCAATAGGCATATGAAACCTTTGCCAAGCATATTGTCATGGTAGTCCTTCAGGGCCCAGAGTTTGATCTCAGACATGTTGTAGATTTTGCCAAACAAGGGTGAGGCACCTCTCTTGAGATTGATCTTGTGATTGTAGAAGCAATGTGGAGGAAGCTCTTTTGCACTCCCTTCAGAGAACATATCAGCAAATTCATGATATTCTGGTGGAACTACTTCATATAGGATCTGCTCCTTCATTTTGTGTTCCAGCAGGGTAGTTTCTGCATGGAGGTACTCCTTTGGTAGGGCTGGCATGATCTGCAGCTGGAAGGCAGGAGTGCTGTCTTGCAAAATGCATGCAAAGGGTATGGCACCAATGATTTTGATGTTGGAATCTCTGGAGTCAACAAGGGTGGGTGATGGGTTGGCAGCAGCTGAATCCAGAGTGGTGGCAGGGTTGTTTGAGAGTTTGAGCATCATTGGTTGAGGTAGCACAGACTTTTGTATTGATTCCAGAGTATGTTGGGGGGCAGCCATCATGATTTGCTCAAGGGTGACTGAGGCAGGGGTGCATTTTCTTTACTTTCTTGGTCACTGTCAAGAATTGAAGGGTGTTGGGTTGCTCTGAAGGTGCTGGCATCAGAGTTGGGAAGATCAGAGTGTGAGGGTGGGTTGGAGGTGGAGGGGGATGGTGGCCACTAGACTTGCTCCAGGGCTAAGGAATCACATGGTGAGGTTCTTCCAATCAATGTTGGAGTTGATGTCCTGCAGCCATGGAAGTCCAAGCACAATCAGAGTCAACAGGCAGAGCTGGATGATGAAAAGCTGAGCCTGAAACCTTAGGTTATTGTTGAGGGTGAGTGCATTGTTGTGATATTGAGTGATTCCTGTTATGGTGGAGCTTCCATCAAAGAGTTGGAGCTTGAGAGGATTGTTGAGGTTGTGGTGTCAGAGGTCAAGCTGGCTGCTGATAAATGTGCTGGAGGTGCTGCTGTCAACAAGGATGGGGAGGACCATGGGTAAGCCATCAAGCTGGACATTGATGACAAATGACTATGCAGACTTCAAGCAGAGCTGCAGGGGGAGTCTGGAGTTGGTCATTTGTATGCTTGGAGTTCTCAGAGGGGGGTAAGACATCAAAGGGTACTAGTCCAGAGTTGGTTGGGTTGTCCCAGTCAAGGCAAAGGGTGAGGCTGGGCCAGTTGATGTGGGGGTTGGTGGAATGGAGCCATGAGAAGCCTAGGACAATGGGGGTGGAGGGGTGTAGCTTTGTGATGAGTAACCAGAGTTCTTATCATTGTCCATGGGCAAAGGTCACAGTCATTTCTATGCAGTGTGTGATATTGCTGGCAGGGGTGGGGCCACCATCAAAGAGTTTGATGAGGATTGGAGTGGGGAGGCATCAGAGGCATTGAGGAGCAAGTGCCACCAGGGATTTATCAATAAAGTTATCTGTGGCACTGCTGTCAACTAGTGTGGAAACTGGGTTGTTGGAGAAGGAGATGGTGGTGTGGAGGAGGAGAGTGGTGGAGGTGTGAGAAGGGAGGTGTGCTGGGAGGTTGTCCAGGGCAAGTACTGTTGTGCAGAGGAGTGTGGCTGGGGTGGAGAAGATGTCAGAGTCTGGTCCATGGTCTAGTATGTCTTTGAGACCTAAACCACTGACTCATTTTCCATAAACTGATAGTTGCAGTCTTCCTCATCAATGGTCCATACAGCATGTCCCATCACCTGGCATTTAGGCAATTACTGATAAAATGTCCCTGCTCACTACATAGGATGCATGCACCCTCCTTCCATCATTTCTCCTGAGTTTCCTCCAGTATGTCAATCCAGGGCCTATTTCAAATCTTGTTCATGCATAGAGCTTCTTGGTTGTCAGCAGAGTCCAGAGCATCATCAAGGTCATCAGAGTTGGCATCCAGGGATTTCAGAGCCTCCTGGAGGTCAGCAGCATTGAGTTGGGCAGGGGAGCATGGTCCTGGGGGTTGATTGGCACTGGGAGGCCCTCAGCCCAGAGGGAAATGGGGTGCAGGGTTGGCAGTATTGGTGTGGATTGAGGGTTGGTTGCTGTTGGTTGCTCTGGCCTACTAGTTGGTAGTTCTTACTCCGATCTTCCCAGTAATATTGGTCAACCTGGGTAATGAGTGCTTTGTAGCCATCATATGTAGTTTGCTTGGGTATGAGGTGGAGATGTTCTTGATTTGTTGTGGCAGGGTATATCAGAGGGCAAATTGGAGGGTGTTGTAATTCCATCCTATTTTGTAGGCCTTCCATTCAAATTGTATGATGAAGGTTGTGAAGCATTTGTTGTTGCACATTTGGAGGTTAAAGAGATTCTCCTCTGCTTCTGCTACAGTATCAAAGATGCCAAACTTACTGGAGAATCATTGGGTGATGGCAAGCCAATTGGAGAGCATGGTAATGTTGGGGTCAAACCAGAGTAGTGCTGTGTAGTGGTTAAAGATGATGCTCTGCAAATATGACATGGCAAAGGCTACTTATAAGCTCTCAAGCTGGAAGGTAATAGACTTAGCTTGGAATATGATTAGACACTATGTTAGGAAGATTCTCCACTTCCAGGAGTCACGACCAGTAAATGGTTCAGGCTTTTAAATATCAAGCTTTCCTTTCTAAGCCAGTGCATTGCAAGTATCATCCTGGGTGTTTTAGGTTTGGAATGGGGGTCCAGCATTGTAGAAGTAGAAATAATTGTTCCCCTTTCTGCGCTGAGGGGGAAAGTTGTCCATGGCTGGGCCCCATCCTCCAGAAGGTCTGCCATTGGGAGGCCTGCCACTGGGGGGTTGGCCCACACTGCCTGGGGGAGGCCCTGGGGCCCATTGAGGAGCAAGGGGTCCTCCAGAGATGGAGGGTCCAAAGTAATTAGTGTCAGCAGGGGAGTTGGGCATTGGAACAGGTGGAGAACAAGGGGGGTTGATGGAAAAAGGGGGTTGGGGTGCTCTGGAGCCCATGGGTTGCCTTGGAAGAACTGAGACATTCTGGTGGGGTGAAGGGGTGTTGACATGGGAGTGTAGAGGTCAAAGTGTAGGGGTCTGTCTTGGAGAGGGCTGTTGTGTGGAGTGATCTTGTCAGCAGGGTTACCTAGCTTGTTGATGTAGGAGAAGGTTTGGTTGTCATTGTTGGTGCATGGGAGCAGCTGTTGGATATGGGGCTTAGGAATGGTGGGTTGGTCTCATATACAGAAGGTGCTAGGAATGGAGTTTGCCTGAGGACAAGTGGAGAGGGCCAGAGTGTGAGCAGCGGGTTGGTTGAACAATTTCTCCACAGGGTTGAGGCTTCTCAAGATATTGGACACTGCATGAAGCTCTTCTTTCTGGCAGGAAATGGGAGGTGGGGCTTTGCTTCATGTTCCAATGGGTTCCTCATATTGCACATGGAAGAAGCAGGAGGGGTTCTGAGAGTCTTTGAACAGATGGGGGTTTGGACTAGTGTGGATTTCTTTGACTAGAGCACAGAGCTCATTTCATAGGTTGGCATCAATTCCCAGAGTGCCTTGCATGGTTTCAGGAAGGTTTCCCTGCAGGTGACATTTGTGAAAGTCAAAGAGCCAATCTGCCCAAACCTCTGAGGGTAGCCTAAGTTGACAGGGAGGGTGCAGGCGCACCTTGCAAACTCCATGGAGGAGAGGCAGGGGGAGCAGAGGACTTTGTTATGCTGCTGGACATAGGCTTTGACCTGTTGCTGTCTGGAGGAGAGAGGGGTTTGAGTAGGAAATGGCAATCAAGGAGGGGAATAATTATTTGTGTGCTCTGGAGGGGCTGGGGCTGCAGTGGAAACTAGGTACATGTAGTAGTGAATGAGTGGGAGGTAGGTGGGGTTGGGGGGTGCTGTGGAGAATTCTCCAGGGTACATGCAGGGATAGTTGCTATTAGTGGAAAATGCTGGAGAGCAGTGCCAGCCCAGGAGTATTCCCCAGCTGATGAAGGGAGCATAGAATACCTGGTTGGGGTCAGGAGTCCAATAGCGGGGAACATACTGATCTCTGGGTGTTCCTGGGTAGAACAGGGCATATTGATTTGTAGGGGCCAGCTGACTGTAGACATTGGTTAGGTAGCCAGCTGATTTGTATGCAGGGTTATATGCAAACATTGAGAATGGGGTAAGGGGGAGTCTTGATATTATATCAGGTTCTGCTGACTATGGGGGCTCAGCTACACTGGCAAGTCCTTACTAAGCAGACATGATGTCCTGCACTTATAACCTAGCATTCCAGAGGTGGTTCAAACAATAAGGACTTGTGAGGGGAAGCCAAGGAAAGCAGTCTGAGCAAGTCCAGAGTGGTCTGGAGGAGTCAAAGACCAAGTATATCAAACATTGTGCTTGGGCAGGCATCAGGAACAAGTTTGTAGGCACATGAATAGATTGCAGGGTAAGTGGAGGCCTTGCAAACAATGGGAGTGGAGCCAGAGTTTGATGGGGGATCAATCAAGACTGATGGGTTCTGGAGCCAAGTAAAGGGTGAGGTCCAGAGTTGTTGTAGGAATGTTTGAAGGTTGTAGCACATATGTGGAGTTTGTGATGATGTCAGAGATGAAAGGGGCTGAGGGAGATAAAGGAAATAGAGACAGTCAAGGTGAGATGGAGATGAGACAAGACAAGACAGAACTGAGGAAAGAAAATACATTTGAGACTAAAAAATAGAGATGGAAACAAAAGAAACATGAGACACAAGTAACCAGTTAATGCAATATCAAGACTAGAGTACAAGGAGCTACTCTACAGCTTATATACTGACTACTGGAGAGCTCTGAGGAATAGTGGGTGTGGTGGTGGGGCTCAACAGAGCCATGCAGAGTTGATGGGTGTTGGTTGTGATCAAGGGACAGGTCATGGCAACATTCTGATGGGATCAATTGAGGATGTAGGCCATTCTGGGATCATTGTGATGCTCCAGAGTAGGTTGGGTGAACCAGGGAGATAGGTTGGTGACCATGCGCTGGAGTCAGGAACAGTGGAGGTCCCAGGAGCTCAGGAGAATCAAGGAAAGCATCAACGGCTGTGAAGAAGGCATCAGAGTTAGCCAGGGGGCCATTGGGGTCTGCCAGAGAAGTGTTGGAGTTACCTGGAGTGGGTGCAGAGGGTGGATGATGGTTGGGGGAGTTCAGCGGGGTGTTGGGAGGGAACTCTGGGGGAGCAAGCAGATTGAGAATGATGTTCAGGGTTCCAGGAAGTGGGTCATAACAGCAAGCAGAAGTTATCCAAGTTATAGGAGTGGGACCAGAGATTGCCAAAGAATCAATTGGTGTTAATGGATTCTGTGGCTGGGCCTAGGGTGAGGTCTAGCATTAGTTATGAATATATAGGGTCATAAATATAGGAACAGAGATCATAACAGAGTTAGAGTTGAAAGAAATTCAAGCAATGTGAAAGGAAACTGAAGCAGACAAAACAAGATGGAGTTGAGACAAGACAGAGATGAAAACAAAATAGATTGAGAGAAATATGAGACAAGAGCAAGGCAGAAGATGGAAACAGAGACAAGACCAGGAAACATAACAAACACAGATATAAGTAGGTAATATCAAGACTACCATAGCAGATATTACTCTATGTCTTGAATACTAACTACCAAAGCTCCTCCAGGGGTCATGGGTCTGGTAGTGGGAATTATTGGAGCTGTGTGGAGTCAATGGGTGTTGGTTCTGATCAGTTGGTGGGCCATGGTGCCACATTGGTGTGGGTCCATGATGTATGCCAGGGTCCAGGGAAAGCATTGAGGATACCTAGGGGTTTGGTGGGAAATGGGGGAGTGACAGTGCCTGTAAGGAAGATGTTGGAGTTGTTCAAGGAGCATCAGAGTTAGCCAAGGAAGTGTTGGGATTTGCTGGGGCAGGCAATGAGGTTAGATGAAGGTTGGGGCAGGTCAAGGGGGCATCAGCAGGTGCTGTGGGGATGTGAGGGTTGCTTAGGGAGAGATCTGGAGTTTTGGGGATGGGTTGTGACAGTCTATATATAACACCTCTACTGACTATGTATTATAAACTTATTTCATGTAACTATGTGACTTTAATTTTGAACTGAGAAACAGAGACAGTCAATGGACCAATAGAGAGGAGTTACTATAATTTCATCCAATGAAATAATCTGGACAAAATGGTTAATGAATGACATGCTCAATACTTTGGAACAGAGTTTGCCATAGCTTCTATACAGGTGTTAATCTACCATGACTCCTCCTAATTGTCAAATTATAAGATCTCCTGGATAAATATAATCAAGTCACCAAGTTGATAGACAACATTTTCTTCCTTACTTTCCTCCACAAAATGCCTCACAATCCAAAGGTTTGTAGCTGTATCATATGTTGAGTACATTTTCATATCAGGTACTAGAATACATTGATTGAGATTGCAAAAATAAACAAGGTGGGAAGAAACAAGAAAGAGGAGATTGGAAGATGCATCCTTTGGAAATAGAGCAAAGTGAGTGATCATTGATAGATACAATGTCACAGTCTTATTATTAGCAGCACAAAGTGAATTCACACAACTGTTGTTTGATATTGGCAAATGTATTTTTTGTCAGCTAGATCTTGGTAACCATTATGGCATTGGAAGGGCATGCAAAAATTTACAGATAATCATACAGAACCACATCACTAAGAACATTCTGACAATGTTAACTTGCCTTAGTTTCAAAGAGGAGATCCAGTAGTTGTTGAAGACATAGATAGTGTAATTAGTGAGTCAAATATTTTACTGGTGCTGAACTCATAGATGTTCTGTTTACAAAACCTTAACAAAGCTAAAAATAGATTTACACTTCCTCTTTTCAATGCTCAAAACTCAATTAAAATGCTTTTGCCATACTTTTCACAAGCTTAAAGTCTATAATAGCAGACATTATGTTAAATGAGAACAAGTCACATCCATGCTTTTGTTGGAAATCTGTATTCTGCAGCAATTAAGTTGAAAAAAATGCCAGAAAGATTGCCACATTGTCAGCAAGATTATGTAACAGCTTTAATTCCTCAATACTCAGTTCATGAAGAGAAAGAGTGGTGGGAACAAGATCAAAGGAATTTTGTGATTAAACAGTAGTGGATGACCAATCCAGCACAACTGGATCATATGGATGAGGTACTGAGGACAATACCCAGTTCCCTGAGTTGAGAACAAGGCCAAAAAAATCCTGTTAAATGAGATTAAAAGAGTTTCTCCAATATTAGTTACTTCTAAAGGTAAAAAGAAACAATTCTCTACACCAAGGAAGAAATATAAGAAACCTCTGATGTGGCTGGATAATGGCCTGTGCTCCAATGATTGAAATCAGTTTATTCTTTTCTCAATTTTCTAGGAAAAACTATTGAAATAATTTGATGACAGATCCATCACAATACTTTTTGGATTTTTTGAAAAGAGAACTTTCTAGGAAGACTAAACATAATAAGATCATCAAATATAAATATTATAACATTGTTTTTGTTTGTATGACATTGAAAGAATGTTTCTGAAAGACTCAAAAAGACTCATAAAACATTTGATAGATATTTTGTCTGACCGATCAAATTTTTTTCTCTCTTTCTTTATATAACTATCCTTGTGATCCATTACACCACTTGTTGAATATTTCACTCTTAAATATCTTGAAGACATTTTGAAGGATTTCTACACATATCATAATTTCCTTTTTAATTTCTCTTCAAATTCTATAGCACAGATCAATGAAATACCATTAAAAATGGATTCATGATGCTTTTTAGCACATTTGTCTGAAACAAACAAATGGAATCTTTAGGTTAAATTAAATTATTTTAAACATGCTTCTATCTTCCTCAGGTCTAAAACACCATTCCAATCAACTAAAACCTAAAATATTATTTTGATATACTGATATTGAACATTGCAAGAACATTTTGAAAACTATTGAACAACTACTGTAATTGATTCATTGACATCTTTCAAAGTTTGGTCCCACAGACTATACAAATAATATTATCAACTCAGTCATGATTTTCATTCAATTTCTTTTTAAAAAAAAAAAACAGAGAAACAGAATTCAAAATTAAAATTAATTAAATCATCTTTAACACATTTTTACATAATTTTTGTCAAAAATACTGTTCCCTGCACCCAGTGACTGGTGACATCTCTTACACCATCCAACATCCATCAACCCTGTTTTTTGTCGGAAACTATCTCTGAACTTCTTCTAGACCTGACATTTAAAACATTGGGACCACAACTTACTTTGCTGCTGCATTATCTGAATATAAAAATATGTTGATAGGACTCCCAAGAGTTAGTGTGTTGTATACTCTCTGAGGCAAGGCTCTTGTTTTGATATTCTTTTTTGGCTGCTAAGCATAACAGTTAGCAACCTTTCTCAGTCATCTATCAACCTACCAAATTACAAGTATATATGTTTGATGCAAGCTTGTTCTCTGACCAGTAACCCACTCAACATCAGTATACACTTGATGTTGACTGTACATCACATAATTTCTCTCGCTGGCATTTCACTATGCAATTTATAGACCTTGTTGGGCTAAAAGTTGAAGTTGCTGGGGCTGTATTGAACTGAAATTGATGAGAAAAAGAAGTGTACATCATGCTGTTATCTGAGACTGGAAAGGTCAATTTTCCTATCTTTGCAAAGACTCTGAAATGTCACTGACCATTGCACCATGCTTTATCAGCCCTTGAGACATTAAAACTGCATACATCTTCTGAATTAGGAAGAACAACACTTTATGGCAAACTCAAAATTATTCTTCTATTGAGTTTGCTGGTGCATATATATCTACATTTTTTAAAAAGCCATGTCCTTAAAGGTCCTTTCTCTCTTTATGTATAAAGAATCATGTGTAAATACCTCTACAAATGACTGCAGAAAGATTGTGATTGAGATATGGCACATACAATGTGGTGTGCATTGTATTGAAAGGGTTAGAAACATAGACACTTAGCAGAAAATCCATAAAGATATTGAAACTTAAATCAAGTACATGTTGAAAAACAGAAATATCATATGAAATCTCACTCTTCTTAGATTTTGGAAAAGAATCTCCTGATCAAGTCCCAGCCTGTAAGATCAGTTCTATCTCAAAGCTGGCTACTTTTACTTGCAATTATTGATTGATTGGTGATACCAATGTCTGTTGGTGTACACATGCTCGTCTTTTCTGTAAATTGCTTAAGAGCCAACAACATTGCACCTCCTGTGTTGAAATCCAGATAATGGAATCTAAGTAGATCTAATGAGTACAATGCCGCAGTCTGGTAGAAGAGACTATATTAGACTGTACCTAAGTAAATCTAATAAGTACAATGCTATGGGCACAGTCAGTGAGTAGTTTGGTATGGTATGTATACAGTTTACTCACCTTCAGTCTGGCAAAAGAGACTGAGAGTGTTACCTATGTGAGGTCCAGTATATATGTCTGATTGTACTTTGTTCTTTGTGTGATAAGTGATGTGCCTGGTGCTCCTGGCACAACTGGTGCAATAGTCCCAACACAATGAGTGTGCATGATGGTATACTGTTGAATCTGGTCCAATATCCTGACCTATCCCTACAAATCAAGCCAAAAAGGAAAGTCAGTGAACAAGTTGACCTCACAGTCTTGTGAGAAGGCAGCCTTGTAAACGGCAAGGGATCTGCAAATGAACTGCTTTGAAGTCGATTCTTTGCAAATAATGAACACTGGCGAGATTTTCGTAGACACCATCAAAAGAGAAAATGTACCAAAAGGCTGAAGGTAACCTCACAAGCGACCGCAGCTGATCCGAATTCGGAAGTCCGGATGACACCGAATCTTTCCTCATTTCATTTTCATGGCTGACTCAGACGTCGCTCTCGATACGTTTTCTCCAGCTAACCGCTCCTGCGTCAGGCGACTGCTTGCGACTTCATGTGAGAGGCCCGATCTGTCCGTTAGTCGCCCCTCAGCAAGCGTCGAATCTATCAGTTGACGCGATCTTGACATAGTTCAGGTTATCCTCAATCTAAGCTCGGTGCCGTGCTCATTCTTCTCTATGAAGAAGCCGGAGAGCTACGTGTCTTACTGACAACACGCTCGAAGACCTTACGGACGCACCCTGGACAGACTGCATTGCCCGGAGGTAGAGTGGATGATACAGATGCAAGTTTCATCGAGACTGCCGTAAGTTTTCCAATCATAATCTTTAAGGATTACTGCATGGCTGTGATAGTACCGTGAGGCTCATGAGGAGGTTGGTTTACCACTAAGCTCGCCAGACATACACACTGTCGCTGTACTGGAACCGGCAATTTCTTTATACAAGATCATTGTAACACCCGTCGTTGCGATCCTCACACGGCCGTCACTGTTGAATGAATTGAAAGCAGAGGAAAGCGAAGTGTTCTGCATTTTCACACATCCCCTCCGAGCAGTATTAGATCCTACCATCGCCAAGTCCGAACCATTAGTCGATATTGGAACAGAAGATTGGCCGTATGAAGTCGAACTCCATGTATGTTTTCCTCAAGCGAAGGTGAATCAGCGTTTTATGATTCTCCATTTAGAGCACGTCAGATACTGTAGTGCCACTTCTAGGAAACATGAAGTACCGAATGCATCGATTTAGAAGTTCGGCCTCCCCGATTAAAGGACTAACCGCCGACTTGCTCGTACGTGTCCCTCATAGATCGAGCGTCATTTTACCGTTCTCATTTTGTTGCGTGATCATAGATCCAAACAGCGAAGATTGCATTCGGACACAGCCCGACGTACGAACAATACGCATTAGGACAACTCCAGACATTCAAGGAAATCAGTGCATTCGTTACTGACGGGCTTATCAAAGTCAAGGAGTCGGCTTGACAAGATGTACCTGTATTCTAATCTCTTTTCAAAAATTTACATAAGTCTTCCAAAATCCGTCCTTTGCGCGTCCGTTTCGACTGGTTACCGAGCTAGCTTTCACCAGAACCAAACAAACAAAGAGGTTTCAAAACTCTTATAGCCTTTTCTGATCTTTGAGATCTTAGGCCTGTACTGTGTTCAGACAGATTTTCACAGAGACATACACCACGGAGTTCATTACGAAGTCCCAACGATGATATCGTCCATCCCCCAACCACAGCTGGCGGTATATGGCATCGTTTCTGAACTCCATTGTCGAATGAAGAGACAAATTCGATTCGCGCAAGAGTTGGGTTATCTCGGAGTTGGATTATCGCTGAATAAATTCGGAGATTGCACATGGCCCTATTCTATGATGAAGACATGTGCGTAGACATCAATCATGGTTTGCGGTGGAAAATCAAGAAGGGCGTAAACACCAGGAAAATAGATGATACATGTCCTTATACACGGTGCTCACATGGATAGTTTGTTCACTTAGGCTCCGCAATCTGACCACAGACCTTGCACCGTCTCAGATCTTCTCGGCCCATCCATCTCTCAATCACGGGCTTGAGCTGCGTACCCAGATCCGTAACGTGGAAGGATTCCTCATAGATAATAGTGGGCTCAGAGTGAGTCAATGAGGTGCAATACCAACGGAGGCGATCTGAAATTATGAAGTTATATAACGCTGGAGAAATTTCAAAGGTACTCAAGCTTACCAGTCGAATCCACCGGTCTGACGCGCTCGACAACAAGTCCAATGGTATCAGCAAAACGTACTGGATTGTGTGGTGTGTTCGCTGCCAAGATAATTTAGATCTCTGAAACAGATGATGAGAAGAACTTCTCACCGGGTAATAAGAACATTTCACCTTCTTCTATCCTGACATCTCTGAATTTACCGTCATCAACGATCCGTAGTAGCATTCCGCCTTTGTGTTGATAGAACCATTCCTTTCAACAATCAGTTCATTCTGCCTTCAATCTCGGAAATCACTTTCTTACTTCTGTTTGATTTACATGATAGTCATTCCGTTGATTTGGTCCTCCAACAGCCATGACAATGTAATCGCTGCCTTGATATAAGCAAAAGTTGTTCACAGGGGGCTGCAATAGATGTTGATTCCTAGTGAGCCACAGCGGAAAATTGAGGGGAGCAGGTATAGGCATGGCAATGAGTTTATAAGTTCAAAAACATGATAGGTGGAAACTGCAATGGTCATTGACGACCCCCACGGATGCGGTTCGCGGCCCGAGATATCCCGACAGTACACGTGATGCTGTTCATGATGTTACACGTGATGTCGTTCTCGTACCGCGTGACCATGGTACCCCTCGAAGAGTTTTTCGGTTGCGTGTCTGGCAAGGCCCCTCTTCAGCGCCCTACCTATCACCACTCTGGTGGTGTCCTATCGTGGTAGCTCCAGCATCGCACTATCGAAGAGCGGGGAACCCATTTTGACTTGCTCTTTGCTGAACGACATGGTGGCCTCAACACCTCTCTCGGCGAATAATGGACCTACTCATGAGAATGAGAAAAGACGCAAACAGACGGTGGAACGGGTAAAGATGACCCACGTATGCAACACTCATCCTTGTCTATCGTGCATTGATGGCGAAGTAATCTCCCCAGCTCTCGCGTCAGTTGCAGATGCGCCTTCAGTACGCCAAGTTGAAGGTTGATCACGGTTGGGTATGTCACGATTCAAGTGTGTAGTCCATAACTTATCCAGCCTTCGTAGCAAAAACAAAATTTGAATGAAGTTGAAAACCTCTACTTTCATCACTCGCACCAGCGGATAGTGAAGCCATTCGCTTCACCTCCCATAATGACTGCTACATTGAACGATCCATCTACGATACACTCCATGACTGATCCCATCTCCAACTCATCACGATCTTCCCCATATTCCAGGACTAAGCTATCATCTTTGACTCGCGACCACACGAGCACTAGTCTTGCTCCAGATATCCCATCTCAAAGTGAGACAGCAACCTCCAACGCTTCAACTTCCCAAGCTACATTAGCCAACAACCGATCTCTGATTAGTCAGAGCACACCTTCAACGCCAATCAATCCCGTTGAAATGAGAAACCTCATTGCAATGGAAGTGGAACCAGAGAACAAACCTTTGCCTACACTGACACCAGTGACCATACTAACTCAGTACCCTCAACCCACTGCGGGGCCCTCTCGTATTTCGAATTACGGCACCACGAATTATTCTGCCTCTCAGAGTAGTTTCAGCGGTGATCATGCCCTGGCACCTACTCCAGTCGCTACAACATGGGTCACTACTGGCTCTCGACCACCACCACCGACTTCCTCCCCATCCAGCTTCAGCTATTATCCCAATGCTCCATTACAACGGACGCCCACCCTTCCGGTATCCCCAAGCTTGAGCGAGAATTCATTCAGCTTCCCAGGCGTATCTCTTACATATGATTCCTTCTGGTCGTCACACTCGTCGTCAGCAAGTACCCGAACTTTCCGAGCATCAACGAGTAGCATAGTGCCTGTTGCTGCCAGCAATGTTGACAGTAATGGTAGAATGACCGACACGCATACGTTCAAGAGTTATCAGATCCCTCATCCAGCCAATGCTAGTGGACAAAAGATCGGAGTACGAGCAGCCGGAAAAGAATAGGAATAGTCTGCAGTTTTTCGTCTACTTGATTGTGATGACGCGGGTGAGAATGCTTTATAATCAAACGGACAGATAGAATATCATTGTAATACTTCTCCACTGTAAGGTCTGGGTATGCCTTGCCGATTTCTTCCACCCTCTCGTCTCAATACTGCACGGTGATTGAGATCCCATAAGACTTCGTTGCAGAAGTCAATTTTTGGATACTTCTCCCCGGTTCGAAAGCATACTTCACAGTCACAAATAGATGCCAATGCAGGTAAAGACCATACTCTGGATCGCAGTCTCTTGATCGGTTCCCTCATAAAATCTTCCTCCGATAGTTCCAAGGTCTCCCATTCCGTTGTGTCTCTCGTGATTATCGATCCAGTCTGATTCCAGACAGCGAAGGTCACATTCGGCCTCAGCCCGCCGCACGAGCAGTACACGTTAAGACAACTCCAGACATTTCCTTGAAATCAGTGGATTTGTTATCGACGAGTTTATTGTGTCAAATAGTTAACTTGATGAGATATCCTTGTATTCTAACTTTTTCCTGAGAAAATTGATGTTAGCTTCCAAAATCCGTCCTTTGCGCGTCCGTTTCAACCGCTATGGAGCCAAGGAACAAAGAAGCAAAGAGGATTCAGGACTGCTATGGTCTTTCCTGATTTTCAAGCTTTAAGCTCTAAGCCTGAGGGATAGTCTACTCTAGTGTGATTCTGCTCTCGCCCTGCACTGGCAGTACTTACTACTTCCAGTCCTTTGACGCCTGACTTGGAACGAAAGCGCCAACACCATCTTAAGAAACTTCTGATGGCGGCAATTCATAACCATCATCAGATCCGGATTATTTACTTAGCATGCAGTGAAATCATGATCGCAGAATCTTGCTGGCTTGGCCATCTGATCTCGGTGTCGGTCAATGGATCCGGTTTTGCACATCCTCCCATACCTCCACATTCTACCCCACGAGTGTGTCTATTTTTCCCAGCTCTTGTCGAATGATCATTACCGATATGACTGGACTCTACATCGTATTTGACAAATAACTAATGGTTTAAGAGCGTCATCTCACTCACCCATGAACACTGCTTGCGTAGATTCACCGATCATCAACTCAGAACAGCACCCCTCGACCTCATCCAGTCCATGTTGGCATTGAGCCTGATTATAGTAGTGTTCTCACGTCTACTGATATCAGAGAAAGAGGCAGTACAAGTATCTTTTCATTATAGAAAAAGCAGGTCGAATGATGGGATTGGCCATCGATTCTCTTCTTCACGCGCCGTCTCCCTTTGTCTTTGTACCTTTGACATTGTCTATCAAGCTGTAGAATAAATCGATACATTGCCATGTCTATTGCCATTACCGGAGTATCTCTGCAACAGCTGATATTAGAGACAATTCCACCCATCCTTTGCTCATTGCTAGTATGCTCTTCATCACCAAATAATTCAAGCATATTCCTGATAACAAATCTTTCTTACAGGTAGAGAGTCTCCTCTTTGGTGAATCTAAATTTGAGTTCACTTATTTACGTCCTCAACCGAATCTCCATCAAAACTAGGCATCCATATCGTCCTCTTCGGCATCTGTGCCTATCTTCTCGCTATCCGTCAGAATCCCGCTCACTTATTCGTTTTGCTATCTATTACCGCTATGTTTGCTATCTCTGTTGCAGACATGACCGTGGTGTACCGATGGGTGTTCCATGATTATGTAGCGGTGCTGAAGGGTCAGATGGGCCCCGCTGCTGCCGTCGATCAAATACGTCCAATAGGGTATCTATATGTGACAGATAAGCAAGTATAAGTTTTGTTGGCTGCATGTTTACTACTAACTCCTCCTTGATCATTCCCTTGATTATTCGGATGCGACAGTCTCTTTGCTGATGGGCTCCTCGTTCGTTCTCTTTCAAATTTGTGCTTAGAAGCATACTTACTTTTTCGGTAGATATACCGCTGTTACAAGGTTTGGAATAATCAGAGGATGATTCCGATCGTGGCAGGCGTATTGTTGGCGGCAGACTCAGGTATCTATGTTCCTCTACCTCGTTCAATCAAATTATCTGATCAATTTACGACAGTATGGGGGTATATCGCGATCAGATTTCTTGATATTTCTTCATTTGCCTTGGCTACTTTTACCCCATTGTTCCTCTGGAGTGTGTTTGCTTTTAACGTTGTTATGACCCTTGCAACAGGTGGGCCGTTTCCTTGCGCATCAATTATGACCTAATGTGTAGAAATTTCAAGCCGGACGAATCTGGTGGGTCACACGGACTAGCCACTTACTGCTTGACAAACAGCAGATGAAAAAGTATCGTACCGCCATCACTGTCATGTGCGTAAATACATCATTGATGGACGAGACTATGCTAACATCATCTTTAACAGTCTAGAAAGTGGTGCTATCTACCCCATCACTGTACTCATATTCAACGTCAGCCCGTCCAATTTGAAGGTATTATACCTTGATTTTCATGCCATCTGACGATCTTACCTGCCCCAACTTCTTAGATCTATTTCTTCTTGACTGCAACTCGAGTTGTTGTAAGTCTGGTACTCTTGATGAGTCACAGTGTCCTCCTTAGTAATCTTGGTACATCAAGGGCATCATGCCTACCTTAATGATTGTCCAGATACAAGCCAGCCAGGCCGCGTCTACCAGGTTGCTGGAGAGAGAAGGTAGCGACACTCTTTCACCTTTATCTTCGGATACATTCTGCACGAATCCCCCGAGCCAAGTGGCAGATGTCAGCCTCGCACCTTCAGCCTCGCACCTTCCCGCGTATCAATTGCGTGCTACATCGGGGTGAAGGAATACCCCAGCTGAAGCTACAACACATACCACTCGGGCAAAGTCTTTGGAGCTGCAGCGACACTTGCACTGTAGATGATGACAAGTCTCATGCTCTCGACACGAAACACTCTGAGACAATGATATTGTAGTATGAAGGAGTACCCATCGATGGTTCGACGATCACATATGACATTTTAACTTCCTGATATGTTCTCTCATATTATCTACGAGGGACACCAGGTACATATGCGTGTTCTTTGATACTTTAATACATAACTTATCTACGAGGACGCCAGTCTATGCACTAAGCATCATTGAGTTACCAATCTTTCTCTTGTAGTCTCAGTCTGTCTCTCCTGTGAGATGTCTACTGCAACAATGATGTCCCAAGATGGTTTCTCTATATCGTGGGCCATGTACTGAGCTTGGCACTCTCCAGCCTTTGCATTTATTGACTCGGTAACATGTACTTGGTTGTCTGAGGCGGAATAAGCTCCACGTCAACTGCGGGTTCTGATCAGAGAGCAGCAGTATCTAGTTGACTGGGCTCCAAGAAGGCCTGCTATTCACCGCTAGTTCAATGAGGGACACTCCTCCTCTTCACTTGGCTGATGGATCGTATGTCTAATGGTAAGTTTTGTGTTTGAGAACCGCCTAGCTATTGATGTACGGATTGTCAATCATAAATGAGAATGGGAGTCGTCGTACGTTTGTTTTATTTAACATTTCATGCGCGACGATGCTTTTTGAGATGAACTTAAAGCTCTTTTCTGATAAGTCTTTTCTACCGGGCGCAAGGAAATAGCAGTGGAAGGACACAGTGAGGCAGTGAGCAAAAGCGAGGCAGCATATGACAGTGGGCAGTGATTAAGATGTCATTTGATGGGTAGAGGTTGATGATATACTAAAAAAACGAGGAGATAGAACTGATCAGAGGCTTTACATCACCAGGATAGCTCAGAAAGAAGGTGCCAGCTGTATGTGAACCACTTGAGTAAGATGTTCAAGAAAAGAAAAACCAGGAAACTGGCCATGCTGGTTCCAAGGATCTGAAGATGTAAAGCTGCAAAAAAGTCAAAAACAATAACAAATGAAAAGGCATATCGTATTGACTCAAGCGTGCTTTCCAAACACAGGTCGTTCTACAAGAGAATACAATCATTTTTGGTTTCTGATTCCTAGTTTCAATACTTACTTTACCACTATGATCGATATGACAGACATAGTTCTTGACTGCTTGTCCATGGCTCGCCCCCCATTGCCCGCCGCCTACTTCTCACTGCTTTGCTCTACCCACTACGACTTACTGGAGCCCTTTCGAGCTGTATATAAATGACAGGCATCCATGTTAATATCTAGTTCAGATTTCCATTGAACAATACAAGAAGCCTCTCGATCATTTGATCATTTGATCGTGATAATTTCTCTCACCTTTCCCCATCACAGAAGTCTGGCATTTATAGCATGAGTCGATCATGGTACTAGTGAGTTGTCTATAGTGCAAGCACTGAAGTGATACTGCTCATCCCTCGGGGCTTCATTCAACACATGAAGGATGAGGTGAGAGGGAGCATCCAGATAGATCTCAAGAAGTTCTCTCATGTCTTACCTAACACTGCTTTCACGCGGCCACCCACGACTGTCATGCAGCTACCTACTACTTTCGCGCAGCCCCCCACTACTTGGAGTACAGCCATCCACTGGCCATTGTACAGCCGCCCACTGCTCTATCTGTCAATATGCTATACCAGGGAAGTATTCTGAATAAAGAGAAGTTAACTTCATGTAACTGGAACTGTCGAACTTGTTCCGAGTATTCCATTCTTTGCCAATTGCACAACTTTACGCTACCTTCAACTCTACGTCAGTCATACTAGTCGAAGTTATGCTGATACTCAATGCAGCTTATGGTCTCGCGCAAGGAGAATCTTGGTCTATGTCATTGTTGTTTAGAGTAGGTCTACACACATATGCATTACTATACAGATTGAATACTCTTCCTGGAACTGCTCTCACTGCCACCGCTTGCCTCCCACTGCTTTTTTTGGATGCCCTTTCCTGCACACTGTCCGTTGTAATCACTGATACGCTGACCTTTTTTGAACCCACAGCACCTAATTGAATTGTCATTTAAAAGGCATACATGATAATGTCATCAGGAGCTGTTAGTCTGCTACATTTTTGGGGTGGATGACTCAATGAAGTACATAACAGGCGGTTCGACAGCCGTATAGTTGCTCAAGGAATCAGTTATCAACAGACAGTAACAAAAGTAAAATATAGGTTTTAATACAATCAGATCAAGTTCTCTACATTTCCCAAAAGCTCAGCCCTTGATCTCACTTTTGATCTCAATCTTGACCCATCTTGTTTAGATCTCATCATCAATTTTGGCCTTGACTTCTACCCTGATTCTTTTTTCTCCTGAGTTCCTATCAGAAACAACGACAGAAGGAAGCGATCGAAAGATGTCTGACATACATTGCCTTCCATATCTTCTGCGAGGTCAATAGTCTCCAAATCAATCATGTCATAGGTGAATTTCCGCTGATTGATGTGCGTGATGCCATTATCCATGAGGACCTCTAAATTCACAATAACAAGATATATTTAACCAGATGAGCAGAAACTAAAAATGACACAAACCTATTGGACAATACCAAAAGATGAAAATATTCAGATGACGTATTTTCTTGATCGATACAGATCTCTTTCCACGACACAAGGCTTCATGGCCTAATCTGAGCAGATTCAAGAATAATTGTACATCAAAGCTCTTGTAATGAAGAACTGATACTAACTTACTTTACACAGTGCTCCACTACTTTCTTAGTCTGTTCATGAAGTAGTGGGATATACGGAGGCATGGCAGGTTGCACAAAATTTGTCGCACCCATGATAATCACTTCAAATACATCCAGTCAGATTTCTTTGAGATGCGGTGAAACTGGTACATTCAAATATAATGGATCATCTGTGCAAGATTTCCATATCACCGGTTTGGTGACTCCAAACTAAAAGACTTATCTGTAAGTTCAAGTCTCGCAAAGGTCAAAGGCCTCTGCTGACAGTGAGCATTGATGAGGCTTTAGGCTCTCCTCTGTGCTCACTCAGCACCACTTTATCAATATACCAATCGATCTTTCAGGAGCTCATCATATCAGTGCCAACACATACTTCTGGATTAATTCTTATTTAGGATAGCCTCATAACTTCTGATCAGTCCCACATCTATCATGCATACTGATCTCATATCATGTTATGAATACTGCCTTGAATCAAGTTCCATGTATTTCTGACCTGCTGTGAGGATATATTGTAGAACTGAACAGCTTTTGTGCATGGGTAGTTGTAGATGGTGCAAATCTTCCACAGTATAAATATCAACTTGATCTTGAAGCAAAACAGGTGATTTGTTGGATTTCTCCAGTGGTGAAGAAGGTCCATTCAACTTTAGCTTCAGATAATATGAATGACATCCTCTGATTTATCTGTCAGGTTCCGCTGACCACGGGGGCTCAGCTACACTGGGCGAGTCCTTGCTAGGCAGATGCAATGTCCTGCACTGATAACTTGACATTTGGGGGAGGTCCAGAATTCAGATACTTGTGAGGATAAGCAAGGGGCAGTGGTCCAAACAGGTCTGGGCTGGTCTGGGGAAGTCTAAGACAAGGTATGGGGAAGGGTTGAACTTGAAGGGGGTGTCAGGCACAAGTCTGGAAGCAAGTATTGGAGGGGCAGGGCAAATGGAGGCTATGCAAGTGATGGGAGTGGGGCTGGAGTTTGATGGGGGATTGACAGATGTTGATGGATCTTGGGGCCAAGCAAGTAGCAAGGTTGGGAGTTGGTTTAAGGAATGTTTGCAGTTTGTAATTGTAAGCACAGAGTTTGTAATGACATTAAGGTTGAAGGGATGTGAACACAATGGAAGAAATGGAGTTGAATGAGACAAGACAGAGTTGAGACAAGATTGAGACAAGAACAAAAATAGATTCAAGCAGAGATACAAAACAATAATGAAACAATAACAGAGATGGAGACAAGACAAGACTGGGAGACTGAGATAAGACTGGGAGACTGAGAGAAAGGGAAATGTAACACAGAATATGAAACACAAGAGAGAAACAATCAGAAACACATCAGGTAAGACAATATCAAGACTAGAGTATGAGGTGCTACTCTATGACTTATATACTGACTACTGGAGAGCTCCAGGGAACAGTGGGTCTGGTGGTGGGGCTCATCAGAGCCATGTGGAGTTGACAAGTGTCAGTTGTGATCAGGGGATGGGCCATGTTGATATACTGATGGGATCAGTTGAGAGTGTGGGTCATCCTGGGGTTGTCACAATGTTCCAGGGTGACAAGCTAGTGACATATGCCACAGTTAGGAACAGTGGGGGAGGGTTCCAGGGGCTCAGAAGAGGCAGGGAAAGTGTCAATGGCTGCAGAGAAGGTGTCAGAGTTAACCAGGGGGCTATCAGGGTTTGCCAGAGAAGCATTGGAGTTACCTGGAGTAGGTGTCGTGGGTTGATGAAGGTTGAGGGAGTTTGAGGGGATGTTGGGGGTAACTCTGGGGAAGTGGGGTGGTCAGAAAGGTCAGAAATATGGTCAGAGGTCCAGGGAGTGGGTCATGACATTATCTTCAGGAGTTCATTGTATGTTGGAGGGATTCTGGTGGTCTCATAGGTACTGTGGGATATCTTGCTGTCAATGGGTTGTTTTGTGGCATAAAACATATGTATTTGTCAGTACAACATCCATCTGGACATGTTGATACATTGAGGAAAGATTCAGTGTGTACATTGACAAGTACACACTTCAATCAATTAGAAACATGTTATATGATTTCTAATATGTTTTTTCTTGAGTAGAAATTATTATATCAACTTGAAACCAGTCAAATAAAATGATTCCTGTTGATATAGTGTATCTTGAGTAAATAAAATGATTTTTCTTTGAACTTTTCTTCAGAAACAGATCATAAATACAAATCATGTTTCTCACTTTTAACTCAAGAAGGACATTTCATATACATTCATTCCACTTCATCTAATCTCCACCCACCCTAATAGCAAAGAAGTTGGTAAGTACCTTGCTGTTATAACTCCTAGCACTTGTTATTCAGCACCAATTATTTACATCCTTTTTGACTTGATGGTCCTGACTGGTTGGATTGGTAAGGTGAAGGAATTGGTCTACAGTCTACTGGCTAATTATGATGGTCAAGCTTGCATGAAGTGAAATAAGATGAGCAAACCCTTGTGGCTTGGTGTGGTAGGACAGAGAAGTGTACAGAAGGAAATGGGCCAAGTGTGGGCTTACACAAGCCAGTGTAATGTCAGGATTGGACTAATGGACATTGTGTATTGGTAAATTGGAAGAGTGAATTCTGGACCAGCTTCTGTCTTTAATCTTATCATCCTTACAAAGCTGACAAACTTCCATCTGCTTTCTGGTTGATTCTCTAATAAATCTCTTGTGTCTATGTACTTGTGCCTATACATACTCTATGTGACAAGCTCTATTGTCTTCTCTTTTTATGCAACCCACAAACAACAAAGGGGGCTCATTGACTGCTTGCTCTCTCTCTACAAGGAGGTCTAGCCCACTTCCACAGATTGGTGACCAAGACAGGGGAGTAGTATTCCATATTGTTTCCTTTGATTGTCAACAATTGGCAAGTAGCACTCTTTTTAGAAAATACTTATAATCCATATAGGATTTGTATGATGGCTGGAAAAGAAGGATTAGGCTTGTTGGAAGGAGAAGGTTTGGGTATGGGAACTGGGTTGTTGGAGTTGTAAAGTTTGTCATTGGTGGCTGGAAGTGTGAACATGATGGTCCCAATGCTGACTCCTTATGACAAGCATGCACCATACTTTGACAGAGAAAGGGTTCAGGATTTCTTAGAATTGCTCAAGCAGCATGCAGATAGGGCTAAGATTATTCATGAGCATCTGCCCAGTTATGTACTGCAGTATTTCTCAGAGAAGGTTTGACATGTTATTGAAAATGCACTAGAGATGTGAAGAAAATGCTGATAGACTTGTATGGATCAAATGACCTACCACCAAAAACAAGCACAGACAAGCTAAGAGCTTAGACAAAGAAACACAGGACACTGGGAACAATCTCTTTCATACAAGATGTGGACAAATACTATCAGATGTTTGAGTGACTCTCTAATCCCCTTATCCAACAGCTTAGACAAAAACTCAATAGTGACTTGAACCTGTGTTTCTACCAAGGGATAACAGGCAAGTAAGGAAAAAGATGCCAATGATAAATCAGAAAACAACAAACCCACTGAGATTAGAGTCACAGCTGAGATGGTTGAGGGTGGAATTTGATGAAACAGATACCAACATTAAGCTGTCAGATGTGGACCTAGATGACAAGGCAGAATTGAGTAAGACAGACAAAGAAGGAGAGGAGCAAAGAAAATGGTCCATGACATTTGCCCAAGAACTGTCTGTAAAAACAGTACTGTCAACAAGAGGATCAGAAGGGAAGGAGTCAACAAGAGGAATGGAACAGTTAAGGATTGCAGTTGCAGAAGTGTCAAGAAAAAATAGGCTGATAAGGGATGGACAGTGAGTGGACATACTTAAGCATAGGTGTGGAATGGGTGGATGCCAGTGTCTTGATGACCATCCAATTGGGTACAATTATTGCCCACAGACTCATAAACTTCTTGATGAGAAAAAAATCAAGTACCAGAAGAGGAGGATAGTGATGATGGACAGTGGGGAACTGCCACCACCAACAAACAAATTGGGAGGAGTCATAATGAAGATTAGGAACTTGAGGAAGGCAAAGTCAGAAAATAAGGAGAAGGCTATAGAAAAGAGGGATACACCACTGTACATGGTGAAGGCAAGCTTGGCAGGCCTACAACTAGATGGGAAGGATGTGTTGTTGGATGGATTGTTGGGAGTCTCAACAGTGGAAGTAACCCCAGCTTGAAGAGCATTTGCTCAACCTGCTTTGTGTACTCAGAAGGAAGATATGCAGTTCAACCCAAATAAACATCCACTGAGAATAAAAATCCCTGTGAAGTCCAATAAGCAGATGAGTGAGGAGGAGGAAACTGAAGATACAAAAATACAACCAACATACCATTTCACATCTACCATGCAGGAGAGGATGGACTTGGACACCCTCAAGGTGCAACTGTTGGACCAAACAATGATTACAATGATGGTGGGACAATTTTTGGGCTGCTCACCAGAATTCCAGAGAAGAATGGCAGACATTACAAAAACCCATTGTGAATATGCAGACAGGCTTGTTATGATAAGTAAAGTTGAGAACATGGGTGAAGAAGAGAGTCAGGATGTTTTGGGGACAGGAGCTAAGGAAGAAGAAGGGATGTATGTTGGATCAAAGGTGGCAATAGAGTATGACCCAGAATTGATTACAGAGGAAGCAATCAAGGTTCACTATGTGTCAGTAGTCAAGATGCACAAGAGTCCAGTGCCACTCTTTGCAATGGTGACAGGGAAAATCAAGGACACCTTTGGAGGGGCAAAAGCAACATTTATGGTCAACATTGAATCTGAATTGAACCTGTGCCCAGGGTACCTATACAGAGGGACACAGCTTTCACTGGACTTTGATGGATTGTGGTGGTCATTGAAGGGGATACATGGTGATCCAGTAAGGTTAAAAGGATGTGCAAGGGATGTGCTAATCAGAATTGGCAGACATGCATTCAATCATTATTTCTGAATAAATGGGGCTGTAAGAGGAATGGAGGAATTGGGATATATCATCCTTGGACAACCATGGCTTCAATGGTACACAGCATGTATCCAGTACAATTGGCTGGGAGGTATGGTGATGTAGGTTTGGCAGGATTGGAGGTAGAATCAGGACTATCTCACATGAAATGCTGGCACAAACCAACAATAGAGAATGGGTCCAACAAAGAGGCAGAAAACTGAAGAGGGATGCAGGCCCAGGGTCTGTCATACATACTGCATCCATACCTTACCTTGGATGGAGTTTGTTTGCATTGATTGGGACATATGGAGTGGAAGGAAACAAGGAGAATGCAGAAAGAAAGGAGAGCAAAGTGGAGGAGAAGAACCCACCAGAATCATATGACAGGATTCTAAGAAGATTTGCATTTGCAGTGTCACAGAATGAAAACCCACAATCAATGCCATGGACAAATCAGGTGTTTGAAAAAGATGACAGAGATGAAAGTATAGTCATGTCAGCAAACATATTACAACAAAGAACAAAGTACAAGCCAACAAAGAACAAAGTACAAGCCTGTGGACCAAAAAGTCCAAACAGTACCAAGCTATATTCCAGACCCTGAAGGACAAGTATTCTGCCCCATTATTTTGCCAACATTGTCACCATTACCTTTAAATCCACCACACCTGAAAGACTTTATGTACTTGGCAAAGTTATCAAAGGACAGGCTTGACCAGATTCTCAACAAGATTCCAGTGGGATTTTTGAAGGAAAGGGAAAGAGACCTGTTGGTGTACCTGATTGGGAACAAGGAAGAGGTACTAGCATTTGAGGACTCAGAACTCACCAAAGTACTTTGACAACTACAAAATTCCAGTTATCAAACATACTTCATGGGTCCAGCAACTAATTTGCATTTCAAAAGCAATAGAAGGCTGAGTTAGAGAGGCATTATTAGTGCAGAAGAGGGTGGAGAAGTTTGAAACATTGATGACATCATACAAGTCCAGGATATTTGCTGTCACAGAGAAGAATGGGATATGGATATTTCAAGATGTTCAAGAACTGAATAAAGTGATGATTTGAGATTCTGCCTTACCACCTTGAGTTGATGACTTTGCAGAAGGATTTGTGCAGAAGGTGGCATATGGACTCTGTGACTTATTTGCAGGTTATTATAAGAGGCAATTGGCTATGAAATCAAGACTGTTTACAATGTTTGGATGCATTCTGGGGGCAAGGCAGGGGACTACTTTGCCACAGGGAGCAACAAACTCAATGCCAGAATTTCAGAAATGCATAGATCATATGATCCAGGAGGAGAAGGAGGTATGATAATGAAGAAATTGGACCAGGAATCAGGAGAGCACTTTAGAAATATGCAACAACATTAATTCTTTGTGCAGTTTATAGAAGTAGGGATAACTGCATTAGGAAAGAAGTTAATCCTAGAAATGCCTATGTTGAACATTGTGGAGATTGTAGTATTGATGGATGGATGGCACTTGGAGCAAGGACTGGGTATGAGGATTGAAAAGTGGCCAAGACCTCTGGAAGTCACAGATGTGAGATCCTTTCTAGGAACAGCAGGGGTGGGGTGGAAATGGATAGGGAACTTCTTGCTGATTGCAAAGCCTCCAGAAAAAGAATTGTATTTTGATGAGGAAGAAGAGAAGTCAATGGAAATGTTGAAAAGGTTGGTAATGACAGTCCCAGTTCTAATCATAGTCAAATGTGAAGCAGTGTGGAAACACAAAGACAGATACACTACTGAGGGAGGATATGGATGGGCTGGTTGTGGTGGCAGTGGACTCATGTAAAAATGGATCTGAGTGGATACTATAGCAATATCAAAGGAAGGAGAAGAAACTGGCTTTGTTTGGGTCCTGCATGTTTAACAAAACAGAGTCAATATACTCTGAACCTGAGTGCAAGTTGTATGGATTATTTTTGGGCATTGAAAGTGTTCAGGCATAGAGTGTGGAAATCTATTTTGTGTTGGACATAGATGCAAAGTTCTTGATGGAAATGATCCAAAATCTGGCTCCAATGAGTTGGTGAATCCTCTACATCACCTTGTTTGATTTCAAATTGAAACATGTGTCAGCACAATTGCACCAGGGGCCAGATGGACTACTGAGGAAGAAGGCTGATGAAGATTCAGAGGGATCAGACACAGAGGAGTTCTTGAATCAGTTTGTGGGGTAGGGACAAGGATTGCTTGTCCATTTTGTGAACAGAGCTTCTGCATGGGCCTTAAATAACAACAGAGAACCTGACATGGGAACAACTACATTCAAGAATTTGGGAGTGCACATCTGACAAACACCCTTGACTCATATATCACATATGCCACAAGCACCACAGCAATGTATATGACCTCATTTGGGAAGGCTGTAAATAGAAGAATAGGAGATTTGAGAAGGGATGAATGGAGTTTGACAGATGTTGATGAAAGAGAAGATCAGACAGGTTCTCTTATCAAACAATCATTGCTTAGTACCACAGGTTTCCTGGTTTATTTGTGCCAAGAGTTCACAAGAAGGAAGGAATGTATAAAGGAAGAGATGGAGGTTTTATGGGAGAGAGAAATGGTCACAATGGAGATCTCTATTTATAGGTGAGGCAATGGGGGTTGGGCACATGGAAGAAGGACAAAACAAGTGGAGATTGAGAATCACAAAACTGAGCTGGTATGCACTAAACACAAGTTTGGGATAGAGGATGGGGAGCCAGAAGTAATATGGGTGGACATTAAGAGGTATTTGAAGGAGTTTATGGTGCCATTCAGGTGCAGGATGGAAAACAAAAGAAAAGTGTTCATTAAATTGACAAAGAGGTTTTGCTTGTATGACAATTGGCTATGGCTGGTGCCAGCCAAAGGAAGGCAGCCTAGGTTGGTTATTGAAGGTGAGGAGAGGAGAAAAGAGCTAGTGGTGGGAGCACACAACAATGCAGGACACTGAGGTTGAGATGCAACATATAAAATACCAAGTGACCAATTCTACAGGCCAAACTTGTACAATGATGTTGTGTATTTTGTATGATTTTTCAACATATGTCAGCTCCAGTTAAGAAATAGGCCAAGGGTTGCATTCTTGCTAACATGGAGCACTGCTATTCTGGATGGTTATGGAGGAAAGAAGTACCTGTTACAAGGAATGGAGCCTGTGATTGGTTGGCCTGAGGCAAAATCATCAAGAAAGGCAGACTCAATAGCATGGGAAAGGTTCATGTACAAAGATAAATCAATCAAAAACATTTGATCAAGGTCTACATAAGCAACACAACCCTTGATCACAATGCATCGCATCCCCTGGCCATATCACATTGCTTTGTAGCATTGTCAATAATGGCCCATTGTCTCTCATTCTCACTGTTTTGACATTGTATATATAGTTATTTTCTCCTTACTCCCAACTTGTCCTGCTTCCTTTCCATACTCACACAGAGCTTGTCAGGTTTGTTATAATACATATGTCCTGCTTCCTTTCCATACTCCATACTCACACAGAGCTTGTCAGTCCTTTGGACTCAGCTTTTGTTTTCTGCAGGACATAATTTCCTCTTTTCAGCAGGCAACACATCTACATTGGGTCATCTTTGCCTACCAAATGGTTGGTTTGCTCCAACAAACCACCACCCATCACCCCTGTCCCCAGCTCCCTCATTGCCTTCTTCAGGCTTACCATCACTCACTCCATCCCCAATGCTACTACCCACTATGCTCAGTGCTGATCAGCCATTCTCCAGCCCCAGTGATCTGGAGCCACTACAATCACAAGACCCACCTACACAGAGCAATGATGCTGTGCTTGCAGGCATGATGACCATGTTGCATGCATTTGCTGTGTTGGCAAATCAATTGCCAGGTCTCACATCATCCTTTGCAGCAAGCATGCAAGGGACTCAAGCCAACCCCCCACTGTCATTCCCAGCCTTTGTCTCAACTGATCAGTCTCCTGCTGGTAAGTCACTACCTGCACTCTTTTCTGCCATTGAGACAAGTTTGCTCTTGGACATTGCTTGTCACAAGTTCTGCCCCATGGATCTCTGCAAGCTCAATCCTGCATCAAAATTCAGGCGTGCTGACATGGATTGTACAGATTCCAACAGCTCACAGATGACTGGAACCAAGGACTACCCAGCCCTCCACAATCTTCTCATACCCCTCTCTACCTACTTCTCTATCTTGCAGGCCTTCATGGCATCATCTGGTGATGCTCATGCAATGTTTATAATTGGTCATGGTGCTGCAAGGTACCTTTCACACTTGATGACACTTAATCAAAAGTATGAATGGTCAGCAGTGCTCCAATATCATATTCATTTCCATCTCAACTGTCAGCAGGAACTGATCACAGGTTCATATGCAGGTTGGGCTAGACTGGACAAAATGCTCTTGACCAAATTCTGCCTCAGGAATATGAGAGCACCAAGTACCTTGTGCAAGTCAGTGGGCAAGCAGGAGCAGGACATAAGTGTGGAACCTGCTTCAGGTATAACAAGGGCACCTGTACTGCATTACATTGCCCTGATAATCACATTCACAAGTGCCATAAATGTGGTAGCAAGGATGACCCAGAAAAAGACTGCAAGAAGACCTGAAAGTAAGCCCCAGCAGGCTTGGTGCCCACCATACAGGTCTTCTCTCCAGCACTGGCTTCTTTGTCTCCTTGTCTCCCCATTAAGTTCACACCTAACCTTCCTCACTTGTATCTCTTCCCACCTGGTCTGCCACCACCACCGTGCCCTAACACAGATCCCCAATGTAATTCTGTGCACCCCTCGCTCCTCTCCCAGTCCCCAGTCCAGTCACTCCTAGTCATCAAGGCCTGGCAATACTACTTACATGATTATCCTAACCCTGACTTTGTATCCACTATCCTCAATATAATTGATTCTGGTGCAAATATTGGATTTATTGGTGAAAATCACTCCCAATTGTGCAGAAATCTCAAGTCTGCTCTTGATGTCAAAGCATTCATTGATGCTTCCATACATTCCCTAGTCAAACAATCTCACGCTATAGGCCCCTTTGATGCTCCACTTCTCCCAGACTCTCACTGCTTGCTGCTGGGCACAGTAATCTGTAAGAGGAAGCCAGGGAAACTCTGCCTAATCAATCATCTGTCATGGCTGGAGGGACTGTCAGTTAATGATGGCATTCCAGACAGCAAAGGCCACATTTCTTATGACATGTTTGCATGCGCACTCAAGGACCTTCGAAGGCTTGGCCACAGTGCACTAATGGCCAAACTTGATCCTAAAGATGCTTTCCACCACATCCCCATATGACCCAAAGACTGGCACCTCTTAGGCTTTTGATGGGGCTCAAAACTTTACTATCTTATTGTATTGGTGTTCAGTCTCAAGTCCGCACCATATATATTTAACCTCTTTGCTGAGGCTCTGCACTGGATCATCCAGCACCACATACTGGCCTCACTCTACCATTATCTAGATGATTTCCTGCTTATATTCTCTCTCCTATTGCCCCCCTCAACACCAAATGCCACCATCAAGTGGGTATCAAGTCTTGGAAGGGAGCTGGGGCTCTCCTTCCAGGATTCTAAGACCATTTGGCCAACAACTGAGCTTGAGTTCCTTGACCTCAAAATTGACTCAGTGGCTATGGAGGCACACCTTCCCTGAGACAAGCTAGTTTTCTTGGAGGAGCTGCTAGATGCATGGTCATCAAAGTGCAAGTGTTCCCTCCTTGAGCTGCAGGAGCTTACAGGCTTCTTACAGTTTACCTCCCAAGTCATACCCCATTGCCAGACATTTCTCCACCACTTATTTGATTTTGCTGGCTCTTTCAAGTCCTCATTTGCCATGTGCCACATGCCCAGGGCAGCAGCAGCTGACATCCACTGGTGGTGAACATTTAGCACACAGTGGAATGGTATCATGCTCATATCTCCCTCTTGTCCCTCAGTCTCCATTCACACAGATGCTAGTGGTCACAAAGGCATGGGAGGAGTCATTTCAGATCAATGGTTCTCTGCTCACATTCCTTGACACTTTTGCAACTCCAATATCCAATTCAAGGAGATCTATGTGGTTTTGCATGCAATCTTATGCTGGGGAGATGCATGGAAGGGGCACCACATCACATTCTTTTGTGATAATTCTGCCATAGTAGCTTGGCTCAACTCAGGGACAGCAAACTCAGTCCACAGCATGCAGGTCTTAAGGACCATTGTCATGCTTGCAGCTTGTCTTGATATTTCTTTCTCTTCAGTTTGGATTCCCACTGAGGAGAACACACTTGCTGATGCCACTTCCCATTTCAGTACAACAGATTATTCAAGCTTGCACCACACCTCCCTCACACCCCCTCATTGTGGAAGTCCCACCTCATTGGTATGAAACACATGCTAACCTCTCACCTCAAGCAGCATTCTACCTCTGGCATGGACTGGCTGCCAGCACCAGGAAATCCTACTCTACAAGTCAAAGATCCTTTATTGACTTCTGCCATCTCAACCCCAATGTGCTTAGTGAACTAGGCCACTATCTCCCAGCCACAGACTGAGCCATTGTCAAATGGGTCTGCTCCCTGGGAGACCATGCCCTCCAACCAAAAACTATCAAAAGCTACCTTGCTGCAGTGTGCTCCCTCCATGTCAATGAAGGGCTCCCCTTCAACATATGCAAATCTGAGATGGTCTGCAGAGTCATCTGAGGTATTAAGCACTAACATGGAGAGCACAAATGCAACCCTAAGCAACCAATTACCCTTGATATCCTCCAGAGGCTCATGTCTGTTGCCAGCAACATTACCAAACCTTTCAAGGCCTCCTTCAATGCAGCATGCAAGTCCACATGGGCAGGATTTCTCCGCTGCAGGGAATTTATGCTAGGACAAGGCAAAAAGTTTAGCCCTGCATCCCATCTCACACAGGGATGTGTCACATTCCTCCCATCCTTTGACTCTCCCTCCCATGTAAGGATTGATCTTCCAGCTTCCAAGACAGACCCCTTCTGTAAAGGTACTTCAATTTTACTTGCTAAAGCCCCTGCTGGATCCTCCACATGCCCCATTTCAGCTCTCCATAATATGTTTATTGTTGACCCAAAGCCACATGATCACCCCCTCTTTACAAACCCAGCTGGCTCCCCCCTCTCACAAGAAGTGTTCATCACAATGCTCAGACATCACCTTGAATGCAACATCGATCCATCAAAGTTCATGGGCCACAGCTGCAGCCACAGTAGGTTATGCCAATCATGAAATTCAACTCCTTGGTCAATGGCACAGCAATGCCTACAAGCTTTACATTGATTTACCTCATGAGCATATCCTGGGTCTCTCTGCATGCCTGCATCTGGCTGCTTCTCATGCTTCCAATTTTGAGCCTCTGTCTCTTCTGTTTGCTCCTCCCATAACTTGAGCATGGTCTCCCTTGGGATTTTTCTCTTGGGAGCCATGTGAGAGAGCAAAGGCAACCAAATAAACTTTATTTGCCTGCAAAAACACCAAGCTGTTAGACTCATGCCTTATGCAAAAGAAACTCTGGCTTCAACAACACCCTCCTTCCTCAATACTCTTCTTGATCTTCATATCCCACTTGTTTTGCACAGTGAGCCAACATAGATGAATCAATCAAAAACATTTGATTGAGGTCTATGTAAGTGACATGACCCTTGATCACAACACATCATGTCCCCTGGCCATATCACATTGCTTTGTAGCATTGTTGATAATGGCCCATTGTCTCTCATTCTCACTGTTTGGACATTGTATATATAGTTATTTTCTCCTTACTCCCAACTCATCCTGCTTCCTTTTCATACTCACACAGAGCTTGTCAGGTTTGTTATAATACATATGTCCTGCTTCCTTTCTGTACTCACACAGAGCTTGTCAGTCCTTTGGACTTGGCTTTTGTTTTCTCCCACCCCTCTTATCCACTTACCCCTCTCCTTTCTATTCCCTTTCTGTTATTTAGCACACATCTTGTTTAGTACTTTGCCTGTGCTGGCTTGAGCATGGTCTCCCTTGGGATTTTTCTCTTGGGAGCTGTGCGAGAGAGCAAAGGCAACTGAATAAACTTTCTTTGCCTACATCCCACTTGTTTTGCACAGTGAGCTAACATAGAAATCATATGTTGGGTGGTCATATCCCCACCTTTATCACTGATGGCAGGAAAGGGTTCCTGGGAGTGGCAGAATATGTGTATTGGCAGTATGGGATTACAATTATTATTTCCTTGCCTTATTGTTCAGAAGGAAATGGGATCATTGAAAAAGGCCACAGAACATTGTGCAATTATGATCCTTAGGGTGTGTGGTAGAGATTCAAATAAATGGCTGCTTTTTGTGGAAGCTGGGCTCTTAGCAATGAGGACAACTGCATCTCAAATGACTGGATACTCACCATACTTCCTTCTATATGGTCAGCACCCATATTTTGCATTCAATATGACTGATATCACATGGGAGGCTCTTGACTGGGATCAAATTATGTCAACAGAGGATTTGCTGGCAACAAGAATGAAATAGTTGGTGAGAAGAGATGAGAAACTTGTGGTGGTGTTGGAAAGGCAAAAGGAGGCAAGGAAGAAGGCTGTGGCAACATTCAATGAGAAGTTTAGGAAGTTTTTATCACGAGGGGAATCTGCTGTAGGAACATGGGTGCCAGTCCATGAGACCTGGTTGGAGGGGCAAAAGGGACACAAATTTGCACTCACGTGGATGGGTCCTTTCATTGTTTGTCAAAAATTGAAGGACACCACATATCAATTGAGCAAATTGGATGGGACAGTCAGGAGGGAGTTGGTTAGGCCATGTATTTGGCAGATGACAGGTCCTCAGATTCCAACCAGCGAGGCGGGAAGATCCTGTCTATGCTAATCCAGACTTAGAGTTTATTGATGAAAGGAGTATAAGACACAATGGGCGATTCTTGACATTTGGGGAGGTCTGCAGTGATGATATTTCCCCTCTCTCGCCTATCTGAACGTAGGATGGTTGATGGAGGAGTGCAAGGAAAGATAATGACAATGGGGTCATTGTCAAAGGCCTGCCTAATCTGTGGTAGGACAGAGAGGTGTACAGAAGGAAATGGGCTGAGTGTGGACTTACATGAGTACTGGAAAATACTATGGGAGGGAGGGTCAAAGTGCGAGTATGACTGGAATCAGAAGAATGGGGAAGATAAATGGATAATGTAACAAACAAAAGGAGGGAATGGTTTATGGATGGGGGAAGGGGAGCAAGAGGGATTCTTGGAGGGATGGAAGCAAAAGACGCCATAACCGGAAGTAACAAAGTAATTGAGAAACAGTGTGGCAAATGGGAGGGAAATGATGATAAAGAAGGGGACTGAGGGAAGAGAAAAGAAGAAAGCAATGATCAAACGAGGAGAATAACTTGGAAATAAGGTTTAAGGAGGGATCGACGATTGCCACATCACGTAGTATAAGGTATAGAAAGGACAACATTAGAGAGAATAAATAAT